>CAUYPK010096786.1:0-29890 GCA_963574355.1 Loris lydekkerianus
TAATAATGTTATCAGAAAGATATTAGAAAGGACAGCTGTTTTAAGCTTCAGGCTGAAAAGTGGCTTGGCAGCTTCATTACTTAGGCTTCTTGGGTAGTGGGCGCCGGAACAGCAAGTTGTGAGGTTCTGGTTCATGGATCATATAATGGACCCATCCCCGACTCTGCTGAAGACCAAGATTCCTCCACTCAGATTCAGACATCACATGTGTTTTAGGGACCAGCTTGGGTATATCCTTGGGCAACATGACATGCTCAACTTCTGAGAGAATGATCCAGAAATCCTCAAGGGTGAGTCTGGTTACTGTTCTAAGCACGCCCACCCATGCTCGGTCACAGGAGCACAAATTCCAAATTTGTTACCACTTCGTTTTACAACCCGACCATATGGTTTTTTGACTTCATTCTATTAAATTAATTTTGCATTTGTAGAGTAAATCTCTCTTGTCAGAATTTTCCTTTTAATTTATTAGATTTATTATTAGATTCAAGCCATTAATCTTTTGTTTAGGCTTAATTACGGTATCATTATTCATTTTAAATAATGGTTTGTAATTTTCTTTTCTTGTAATGTTCTTGTGCAGTTTCTCTATCATGGTTTTGTTGGCCTAATAACACAACATAGGAAGTGGTTCTTCTTTCTCTAGTCTCTCAAAGGCTTATATAACATTGGCATTGTTTCTTCCTTATCATTTTCAAGGAATAGGTCCATTTTATCTAAGTCATCAAATTTACTGACATAAGGACCTTGTTATCTTATTACGTTTTTATTATTTATAGGATCAGTAGTGAAGCTCCCTTTAAGTCCTGATATTGGCAATTTGTGCTTTCTTCTTTCCCTTAGACAGTTCTTAATAAAGATTTATTAATTTTAATGGGTTGGGCCACATCTATGGTGCATATTTTTATCTATAATAAAAAAAAAAGAAAAAAGAGAAAAAAAAAAAAGATTTATTAATTTTATTAGTTTTTCCAAAGAACTCATTGTGTTTCTCTATCACACAAATGCTTTATTTTTGATTAATTTTTGTTTTTATTTTTTTCCTTCCTTTTACTTTTGTTAGGTTTAATTTGCTTTGCTTTTTCTAGCTTCCTAAGATAGAAGCACAGGTCACTGCTTTTCAATCATTCTTCTTTTCCTAATATATGCATTTGTAACTATAAATATCCCTATATGTACTGTTTTATCTGTATTCCACAAATTTTGTTACGTTGTATTTTTTCTTTGTTTCATATTGTATTTTCATTATTGCTCAGTTCAAAACATTTTCTAATTGACATTGTGATTTCTCTTCGGTCTCATGGTTAATTTAGTAATGTACTACTTAATTTCCAAACACTGAGATTTTTAAAAATTATCCTGCTATTACTGACTTTTTGGCCAATTGCTCTGTGGTCAAAGAACACTCTATAGGTCAAGATGATTAATAATTTTATTGAAATTTTCTATGTCTTTACATATTTCTCTCTGCTTATTCTGTCAGTAACTTGGAGGTAACTTAAAATCTCCAACTATGTTTTTGAATTTATTTTTCCTTTTAGATTTGTCCATCCTTACTTTATATATTTTGAAGATATATTATTAGTTTCATATAAATTTAGGGTTATAAATTCTTTTTGAATTGACCCTTTTATCATTAAAAAGGTCTGTCATGATCTTTAGTAATACTTGTTGCTTTAAAATTCATTTTGTCTGGTATTTATATAGACACACCAGTTTCATTCGGTTAGTGTTTGTAAGATTTATCTTTTTCCAATTTTTTTACTTTCAATCTGTTTCATTATCAGTTTTATTTTTAAAAATTCTCCAGAGCCAGGCATGGTGGTTCATGCCTGCAATCAATCCTAGCACTCTGGAAGTTCAAAGCTGGTGGATTGCTTGAGCTCAGGAGTTCAAGACCAGCCTGAGCAAGAGCAAGACTCTCTCTCTAAAAATAGCCAGGCACTGTGGTGGGCGCCTGTAGTCCCAGCTACTCAGAAGACTGATGCAAGAGGATCGCTCAGCCCAACAGTCTGAGGTTTCTATGAGCTGTAATGCCACAGCACTCTACCCAGGATAACAGAGTGAGACTCTTCTTGGGAGGGGGCGGGGAAAAGAAAAAAGAAGAAGAAGGAAGTAAAATAATTCTCTAGGCTTTGACAGGACTGATCTGGACACTTGCTGAAAAATAAACATTTTTAGGGCTGGGTGCAGTGCTTCACGCTTGTAATCCTCACACTCTGGGAGGTCCAGGTGGGTGGATCCCTTGGGTTCAAGAGTTCGAGACCAGCCTGAGCAAGACAGAGACCTGGTCTCTAAAAATAGCTAGACGTTGTGGAGATGCCTGCAGTCCCAGCTACTTGGGAGTCTGAGGCAAAAGAATCGCTTGAGCCCACGAGTTTGAGGTTGCAGTGAGCTATGATGCCACAGTACTCTACTGAGGGCAACAGAGTGAGACTCTTTAAAAAAAAAAGGAAAGAAAGATTTTTAAATGTCAGTTTTTGTGTAAGAGCCCATAATTATATTGTTTGCACATGTTTCATTCTGGGGAGTAGAGGGGTAAATGAGAGTGTCTTTCCTGTTCTTTTAAAGGGCAGTCTTACAACTCCAAATACAGTCATGTGCTGCATCACGACAACTGGGTCAACAATGGACTGCAAATAGGATGGTCTTCCTATAAGATTATAATATATTTTTACTATATTCTTTCTATGTTTAGATATATTTAGATAAATACTTATCATTGTGTTCCAATTGAATACTATATTATTCAGTACAGTAACACACTGTACAGGTCTGCAGCCTGGGTGCAATAGGTTATACCACCTAGCCTCGGTGTGTGATAGGCTTTACCATCTAGGTTTGTACAAGTACATTCTATGGTGTTCACACAATTACACATTTATCAGAATATATCTCTGTTGTTAAGCAACTCACATCTGTACTAACATGTTTGTTTGAGGCCTCTAAATAAAAATAGTTAGGATTCCTTTACAAAAAAGAAGCTTAATGATGGAGAATTATCTTCCTGATTCCACATATTCACCTGGATCTAAAACCTACAGAATTTACATGCTGGTAAAGACTACTGGGATCTCATCTTATTCAAATCCCTGCCTGATGATAGACTGTCTCCCTAGAATCCTTCCAAATGGCTAACTGGCCTCATGGGCTTGCAATGTAACACATTCCATCTTTCAACAGTATGCTAGTAGGAAAGTTTTCTTTTTATTGGGTTCAAATCTTCATAATAGTATCCACACAGTATTCCTAATTTTGTTATTTGAGATCTACAGTAAGAGAGATTTCTCCTTCACATGGTGGTAGTCCTTTTGAGACTTAAAAACTATGGCCATTCCTCCTTCAAATTCTTATCACCCCTTTAAATATTCCACACATTAGTGCATTCAAATCTCTCAGCAGTTTGGATACCCTTCTCTTTGTAGACTCCAGCTTGTGGCACTCAGATTTGGTCCCAACATGCTGGGTGAAGTACAATCAGTGAACAGCAGAGGACTATTATCTCCCTTCTTCTGTGTCTCAACTTCTATCATTTCATTCTGCTCTGATGAATTCACTTAGCTTCTATATTCAGTCTACTTTTAATAATTTATTCTGTTTCTATTACTTCACTCTAATTCTATTCACTCTACTTCTATTAATTCTGCCTGAGAACGCACTAACATTTTTGGTGGATTTAATCTGTTCTCAACTAGAAGTCCTTTCGGTTTTTCACT
Source organism: Loris lydekkerianus (assembly GCA_963574355.1). NCBI lineage: Eukaryota > Metazoa > Chordata > Mammalia > Primates > Lorisidae > Loris > Loris lydekkerianus. The sequence continues at coordinate 3,717 of CAUYPK010096786.1, forward strand.
CTCAATATGAGATTCAGGATAGACTTTGGCTAATGATATAACTTACTACTTCTTTTCTTCATAGATAATCATCTTTAGCATAGTGAGCATAATAATTCTTATACCACTATGCTCATGGAGTTATTGGGAGAATAAAATAATAGCATGAAAAATGCCACAAAAACCATCAAGAGAATCAAACATGTAAGATATCTCTATTTAGTTACAAAACTGGAATCTTCTTCTCTCTTAATATGGTTTAAGATGGTAGTCCACATTGACTGGAAAAATCTGTGCAAATCAATCTTTTCCTTTCAATTCCCTAACAGTTATTATGGATTAGGTTTCCTGCTGCTTTCTCTAATGTCTGGGTTTACCTGGAATCTCTTTAATGTTCCTAAGTAACATACCCCATCCATTTGGAGAGATACTCTGACAGATACCGCATATGATAGCCTGTCATGCAATTTGAAGCAGAAGGCTGTTTGTATCTTTTCTGTCAAACTCTAGGTTAGAATCAACACAGCCTCTTTGAATTTAAACAGGATACCTCTGATATCCTACTGCCAGTCCCTCCCTGCACAGGGAAGAGGTCTCTGCCTCAACATGTGATTTCCTTTGAAGGAGGTAATGAGGTGCTGAGGGTTCAGTAGGTGCATTTAGCTTCTGGGGAGCCCAGCTCTCCAGTCTCATGACCTTTCCAGCGTATACACACACACACACACACACACACACACACACACACACACACACACATATACATACTAGTGTGTTCTGGAGGGTGACCTAGAGGCAGGAAGGGAATGGAAAACTTGTTATAATAAGAGCAATCACTGAGGGAACACCTACTATGACTGAGGAACTGCACCAGGGAATGAACCCTGTGTCAAAGGCTCTCAACCAGAGTGGTTTTGCCCTCTTTCCAGCTCCCAGCTCAGGGTGTTTTCTGAAAATTTGTAAAATGTTTTTGGTTGTCACCATAATTGAGGCCATATATTCTGCAATATGTGGCGCAGTGTGTCTCTAAAAGGCAGATCTAGAATTGATGAATTGGAAGAATAGGGAAGCAGCTTCTAGAAATTTCTTGAAAAACCTTCATACCATTAAGGCTCATTAACAAGGGAAAGAGATGCTTTGGGGGGTACCAAGAGCTCAAAGTTAGAGTACCTTATATCAGGGGTCCTGATAAGGGGATGTCCCTTTTAGCCACAAGAACCTGAAACTTAACAGGGCTACTGTGACCAAAGCAGAAACCCATTCAATAGGCAACACACTAAAAATAGAACCCGAAGTTTCTGTTCTCTTTTTTTCTAATGTGAACATGCTGATTCTCTCAGAGATAGCAGCTAATCTGCTGCTCCACTTAGCCAAAGCTTGACCAACAAAGTGCCAGAAGATGCTGTTTAAACAGTTTCTCATAAATGCTGAAATCCACAGATCTGTTAACTTCATTGTTAAAAACGCCCTTGTCAATCTCTAAAAAGAGAGTTAGAGGGAGAACATTGAGTACTAACCAAAGTCACTGTGGTTAAACCAGACAACCTACTTCTCCTCGTCTCTATTTCAGTCCATGTCCCATTAGACTACTTGTCTTAGTTATGTGTGTATGACTCTTCATGATATAGGTGTGCAAGGTTGTTATCTTGTATTTGCACAGGTATCTGTCAATTATACTCACAAACTATCTCATCTGATTGCCTAGGATATACTATTAAGGGAAGAAGTGACCCCAGGTTCTCTAAATCATCTTGATACTCTTTCCAGAGTGAGGCTAGGGTGGGGTGATAAACCAAAAATCTTAACGTCACCTTATGTATCAATATGTAGGTACAGAATAAAACTAACACATTTGTGCAACATACTTTTTGAAGCTTTTTTACACCTAGTATTTTATTCTAATCTGACAATAACACAGTGAATAGGTAGGGCGTGGATTTCTGTCTCCATATGACAGATGTGAAAACTGAAGTTCAGAAAAGACAGTTTGCTTAAGTTGTCATACCTTGGAGCATAAGCATATGGAGTCAGAATTTGAACCAGGATGCTCTGATTCCAAATACTGACTTTTTTTTTCCTTGACTCCTTTTTACTACTGGTGTGTGTAGGGAAGCAATGGTGAGAAGGGGTGCATGGTTGGCGGGGGTCAGGGGTAGAGTCTGTAACTCGAGCACTCACCTGCTGATCCTGTAGCTTGACTCCAACGACTCTGAAGGTGTTGCTGGCAGTGTTGTGGTAGATGTTGATCCGGCTGAAACCCTGCTGGCCAGGCTTGATTGGTACCCATTTCTTACTGGTGTCATCGTAGACCATCACAGAAGCCCGGGCTTGGCAGATACTCTGTTCACTGCAGAGAAGGAAAAAACTGAAGTGTCAGCTCAGCCATGGTGGATGGAAGCCGACTTTGCTCTTTTCTAACACAGAGGACATTTGCTATTTGACATGAAGAAACTTCTAATTGCCAGGACATCAAACTGCCTGTGGAAGGGCTGCTGTGTGAGATGATAAGTTTTCATTCTCCAAAGACCATGAGGAGTGGAGAGGACGTTTTGTGCCAAAACTTTCAATAGTTCAGAAAAGACTCACAGTTTTGTTTCTGGGGGAAACGTGGCTTGAATAAGAAAGGAATTACAATTAAAAATTTTTAGCTGTCCACAATACTCTGTGTACTGTGTTAAATAAAAGAATACATTAAAACACTTAAGCGTCAAAACTTATAAAGTAACTATTTATTGCCCCCATTTCAAATATAGATGTGGCTTAAGAGACTTGAGAAGATTTGTGCAAGTTCACATAGGTATTCAGTGTTGAAATTTGGGGTTTCCAATTCATCTGTTTGACTCTAGAGCACATGACATAGATAATATTCTTTGTAACATCAAAACAAAACAAAACAAAAAACCAAAAAAACCGCTCATTTTATGGTATCATGACAGGGTAGTATCAGATAAGCTAGTGAACAATGAAGTGATTAGATTATCCAAAGGCAAAAGTGACAAAAATAAACAGATGGCTGTACCTCACTTTGCTGAAGACATTTACCTAGCAAAGCAACTGTATCCATTCAGAATATGAAATAGAACCAAGGAAAAAGCCTCTAGAGAGAGAAAACAGTTATCACTAAAATTAATACACTAAAATTCCTGCCACTGTATTCAGAGGAAGTCTCTCAAAGCCTGGGGCTCTTCATTTACAAATATGCCTAATAATCTTGAGCACATTCTGTGTCTCCAGCATATTAGAATTCCCAAACATAAAAAGGTAATATGTGGTTGTTGAAGGTAGGCACACTGACAGTAGTAAGAAATGGCGGTTATCAGAAAGGGGAAGCATATAAAGATAGTGAAGAATTGGAAACAATATTTTAATGCCCAATAATTTGGGAGCATCATAGAAGTAAAGTGTATGCAATAATGGATAACTATATTATTGACACCAAGTAGTAGAGAAAAAGGAAACAAAATATAGTATTTGAAAAAGATCCCTACTCCTAGGCCCCTGGTTATTGGGTGGTAAAAGTGCTGTTTCTAAGATTAGTCCTCAGGGACTTGGAAACCTCAACTGGGCACGTAGTCAGTTCCTAAGTATACCAGAGGGCTGAGCTTCCTTAAGACTCAACTTCCCTACTGCTCAGAGATTGTAGATGATCACAACACATAGAATACTCTACTTTCAGCAATACTTTTTTATACATACATTGGCACGTATGAGGCCTTTCTCTATATATGCCCTCGTTTCATTCCAAGGGAACTCCTATGCACAATTTATGGATAAGTGCCAGTGCTGGGTCTTACACTTCCTCCTTATGTCTACACTGCTGGGACTCAATCTTGCTACTGACTTGTCATCTCTGGCTCTGGAGTTTGGGAGTCTAGGGCACAGCTGACATCAGCCATCCAAGCCTTCTTTTGTGGGCCGTGGGCATTTCTGTGGCCAGAGGTATTGAAAATAGGCTGCATCTTTCTTCCCCCCAGTGCATCATTTCAACCACATTTATTCAAGGAGGCAGCAATTGTCTCTGTGTTTTGGGGTCTGTAACAATGTATCCTTTAAGAGAATATACTTACTTGTTGTTCCTCCCCTAGCTAAGTCTTTGGGGCCCTATCCTTATAAAATCTAGTAGAAATTAGAGTAAACTGTACACAGAACCAGATAGGCCTTGGTTCAAACATAGTTCCATCGGATATACCGTATATACTCGAGTATAACCCGAGTTTTTCCGGCACAAATTTTGTGCCGAAAACAAACTCGGCACAAATTTTGTGCTGAAAAAACTCGGCTTATACTCGAGTATATAGGTAAATTAATCACAAGTCAAGTTATAGGCTATTACGTCACTACTGCTATCGATGTACTCAGTTGCTAACTGTGACAGTGGGCCAACTAGGTGTGTGTTCCATATACCATCTCAGGAACCGAGAGAGGTCTTGAGAAGTAGTGTGGTATAAGGAATCTGAGTTGGAATCCAACTCTACCTTTGCTGGCATATAACCACAGAAGTCCTTGAGAAGATACTGAGGGAATATATCCAGAAGGTACTTTGTGATAGGGCAATGCTTTCTAGAATCCTTGTATGGCAGCCATCGAGGCATGCCCTTTAGACCTTCTTCCAGAGAACCTGCTATGGGAGCAGTGCTGAGTGAGGCAGAGTCCCTGCTTCTTTCTGGCTGCTGAACATAGCAGGAATACCTGTGCTGGCTCATTCCTGCCCAACATGGGACTCTTCCACAGAGGAAATTTTGGCTTGGGAACTCCCCACCAGCCAGGCCCAAACTTTCTCAGTGCAGCTTTGGTATGAAATGCTTTTCCTCCCATCCTTCCTGCTCTCTCTCCCTCCACAGACTTCGGATCTGTATCATGGCCTAAGGGTCTCCCTGCCCACTCCTGCTCCCTTCATCCTTCACTGATGGTTCCCCAGCAAATCTTTTACATGCTCTATGCATGATTTTGGCATTTGCTTCTTGGAAAACCCAAAATGACACACCTTGTTTAGTATAGGTCTCATGGAGGCAGGGGCATTCCTGTCCCATTCTCTGCTGTGCCTCCAGAACCCTGGCACATAGCAGGTACCTAACATATGCTCAAGAACCCCAAAGACTATTTAATCTGCTCTCAAGTCCAATAACACAGCCCTGATGAGTACATACTGAGCCTCTGAACAATAGGGAACTTATTACTTTCCAAAGTAGGCTCTCTGTTGTCAGTTTTAATTTAGACAACCTCTCCTTATTCTGAGTGACACTGCACTCACCACTGTCCAGAGTTATAGAGGGTGTTTTAGATAGCCTATGACAACCTACTGGACAACTGAGGAAACACCTTGGTTCTTTTACTTATTATCCATACAACAAAGCTACAACCCTGTAACTCTCCTCTATCAAGTCCCCAGTTTGCCACATTTTCTCCTAGTGTCTGGGTCCTAAAATTGGGCACAATAATTTAGCCCTAGTTAAATTATCATCTGGTCACTTAGCATATGACCACACAGATGCCAGTGAATGAAAAAACCTTTAATGACAGGGAGAGGAATAGCCCAGACCCGCCCTCAGGGAGCTCACATCTAGTCAGGAAATCAGATGAATAATTATAAACCTTATCTAACCTGAGGTGGGTGGGAGAGGCAGGGGAGATTTTCGAAGAAAATGTTGTGTGGCCTCATAGATGAAGGCTTTCAACCCCTAGATGAATTCAGGAAGGGGATGTGGGATTCTAGTGGGAGGAGACAGAAGCAAGAGCAGAGGCAGAGAGGCAAGAACCACAAGGTATGCAGAGAACCGCAACTATCAAGTCGGGGAGAAGTATACCTGAGGGTATCCCACACAACTTTATGGGAATTAAGATCAGAGATGATATAAATGAAGTTCTATGTTTGGCACTAGGTGCTTCAACACCAGTAACTTATTTTTATTATTGTAATTATATCCACAGGTTCCTTTAATTGCTGTTGTCTTTAATACTTTAGTTTCAAATTAAATTTGTGGTTAACCAAAAACCTTGTCCCCCTGTATTTGAAAGGTACTTATTTATCTCTGCTTATTTTATTGCCAGGAACAAAACCTAAATGCAAGAAAATATACATTTATTCTACTTAAGATTTGTCTTGCTAATTTGGGCGTTTTATCTTTTCCCAATTTGAATAAAATCTCTATTGTTATCCAGCCTAGACATTGTCTATGAGCTTCATATATGTTAACTGTCTTCTTAACACCTTCACTTGGATGAATATTCAAAATCTGTGTTACACACATACTCCACAGGCATCATAAACTTAATTTGTTCAATTCAGTTATCTTTTGAGAAACTTCTAATTTGATAGATATTTTAAAAAATGTATTGAATAAATGAAGGAAGTAATTTTTTAAACACATACATACAAAATTTCCTTTATTAAATAAAAAAAAGACTATTTGCTTCCCAATTGGCCTGTATAATTTATGCCTGTATAGACATGGCCTCATAGTGCCCCACTTTTCTTTGGCTCTGATGAAAATAAAACCACATAAAGCTATAGAGGAAAGGTGGTGTTGATGCTGTTGAGGTCTTCTCCTACAGCCTTCTTTTATATGATCAAAACAATCCAAACATTAGTTATGGGAAAGGAGAAATCAGTCAAAACACACTGGTTTTGCTCTATATGGTGCTAAATGATCAGGTTGATGGACCCCTCTCCACATCCCGACTAACCCAGACTGTATCTAACAGCCTTCTCCAAGAAGCAAGTACAGCTAGAGTTCTCCTAAGGGAAGGCTCTTTTAGAACAAGCATTCCAATTTCTATTGTCATTTCAGGCTTCTGTGTAGGTATTTGTGGGTCCTGTAAAAATTCGAGTGTATAGTTTTCCCTTCTAGTGCCATTTGAGATATAAACTCCTAACAAAGCTTCAGATTTTACTTCTGTCAGCTTACAGAAGAAAGATCATGTGAATCTGGGCCTCATCTATATAAGACAAGTCTGACCTTAGAGGTCCCTTAGGTGAGTGGTTGAGTGTAGTACTTGCTGAGCGCTGCCCATGAGCCTAGTACCAGGCAAGGCATGGGAGGGAAGAAGGGAGAAGACAGTTTGTGCCATAGCTGGTTGGTTTAGCAGTTAACTATTTTAGAGTATATCACATAGACCACTTTTGTATATTTATTGAATTCTCTCACTGAAAAGGAAAAATAAGCAAAATATACCCCTACATTTCTGCATACTACCTGAAACATACTGATGGGTCTCTTGGACTTGATATAAGAAATCACTGATACAAATATAAAGGAAAAAACTTGTGTACACCCCTGATGATGGCAGACTAACACTGGCCTCAGCCTCTTGCTCTTTCATCCTTCTGGAAAAGTGCAGGCTCTGTGTCCCAACAGCTGTCAGACTCTCACTCTACCACTTCTGGGATGACCTGGAACAAGGTTTCTGAATTTCTCACAGGCTTATGCAGACACTCCATCCTGGCACTGTTCTTTCCTTGAAGGACAGAAAGTAAATTCATAAAGTAAGGGCAAAACGATGGTCCACAGAATGGAACAGGGATAACCACAAAAGGCTTTTTGGAACACATGAGTTCAGGGTTGAGCTTGAAAACAGCACAGGACTTAGACCTACCCAGAAAGGGACTGGCTCCTGTAGCACTGCTCACCTCTGCCCCTCCCACGGCACTTCTCAGTTTGTCCTGTTTCTTAGTGTCTACCTAAGTAGCTGTCTGCACTACAAGACTGTGGCCTCCTTGAAGGCAGGGACTCTGTTGTTTTCTTCTTTGTAAACCCATTCCTTATCTGCTATAGCCACTAAAAACTGTTGAACAAATGACTCTGACTATGGGAAAAAAGTGCATTTGATTGTGTGCCTATGGGAACATTCCATGTACAATCAATCCTCTTCCATTTATGCTCAAAGAAAGTGTAGCTGCCAAGTAAAACCATCTGTCACAGATTACCATCAGCCTTCTCTGCCTCATAACAGCCTGGGGAAGGACAGTTAGGAAACCACAACTCACAATTCTGCAACAGCTTACTGTGTGAAGTGAGGATGTGAGGCCATACTGCTGCCTCTGAAGATACATCTCAGCTCTGCGGGGCCTAGGGAGAGAGACTGGGAGGCTGGGCCACATGGCTCACTTCTGAGGTGCAGGCTGCTGGCCTCTGCTCCACTAGAGGGTCAACCTAAGAGTCATATTCCTTGTTGCTTGGATCACTTGAAGGAGAAAAGATCAATGCCTCACTCTCTTTCCCCACAGAACTGGCACATTGGGTCTGCTCAGTCCCAATGCCCTGACTTGGTTGCTCCCTTCAGACAAACAATTCATCATTAGATAATTCATCTATCTTCTGGGCTGATTTTCTCTTCAACAGGGCCAAACCAACATTTGCCTACAACTGAGAGGATTCCTTGGATGTAAACCAGGATAGATCCAGGCAAAACAGAGTGGATTGGTTGGACAACTAGGAACTCCTTTCTTATCTCTCACCACAATAGCTATCTCAAGATCAAACATCTAGTAAACATGCTGTCAGCTGATAGGTGCTGGAACCTACTCTCCATTTCAGCTCCTTTTCTCTTATTTGCTTCCACCATTTCCTCACCACCTATTCAATCTCCTAGCCCCCCATGGGAACCTGGCTTCTTTGGGAATACATGGAAACAAGCAGACAAGGTTACTGAGTTGCCACTTCTGACTCAAATGGGTGATTTCTAGCTTTCGTATCACTGGATCCATTTTAGTGAATCGAACACTGCTGATTACTCCCTCATTTCTGAAAACCTCTAATTGACTCCCAGTCTTTACGCTTTCCTGGTTTCTAACAGTGACTGACTGAGCCTTATTTTGTGTGTTAGAATTAAAGAAAGACTTTGGGTAAATGAAGTCTAAATTCAGTGTTAAATCCAGACACCATTTCTTCTATCCAAATTGGTTTGAGGTTCAGACTGCTACATCATGGGCAATCAAGATGCTTGCCTTTTCTCTCTTGGTTCTCACAGCCCCAGATGCTTAGACAGCTGATCTCTACTTCTCTGTGAAGTTTAGTAGAATCTGGAAAAAACACTCCAATCAACTGTTGAAAGAGTCTGATATTCTTAGACTGAGTCTGTCTTACACACACACCTTCTCACACTTCTTCAAGGCCACCAAGATAGCCCTCCCTTTCTTTGGGCATCAAGGGTCCTCAAACCACGTGGGCATCAAGGGTCCTCAAACCTCAAAAACATTTATAAACTTTGATACATGCCTATGTTCCAAAATTTGATCACATATGGTAGTGGAATGGGTTTCAGTCCAGCCCTGGGACAGCTGTAGAGATTCAGTTTGGGCCAAGAATTGGGACATACATGTTCAGTTCCAAGGGTAAATCAATAGCCTGGGAATCAGACTCTGGCTCCACTTCAGCTTCTATCCCTGATTATCAGGGCAGCCAATCAGCTTGGTTCAACAAATATTTGAGTAACTGCAAGCTATTTACAAGGCACAGGGACAGAAAGAAATGAACACTAGAGTCCTACTTTTAAAGAGATCTATGCTGCTGAGGAAACCCTGCATAAACAGAGCACTGACAGGAGATGTGTACACAGGGGTGCTACCATCTGTCTCACATGGTATTAGCAGCGTAGAAGGACATAGACTGCAAAAGTTAAAAGAGCTTAGGAGGCCTTAATACTAGTCTTCATTCTGCAATACTGGGCAGGTTAGCTGTGATAATCAAGAGGACAGATTTTGAAAGCACAAGAGACCTGGGTTGAAATTCTAGCTCCGGAAAGGGATACTAACATGGCCTAGGACAAGTAACTTTGCTGACTCTTCTTTTCTTTCTTTCTTTTTTTTTTTTTTTTTTGTAGAGACAGAGTCTCATTTTGTCACCCTCGGTAGAGTGCCATGGTGTCACACAGCTCACAGCAACTTCCAGCTCCTGGGCTTAGGCAATTCTCTTGCCTCAGCCTCCCAGGTAGCTGGGACTACAGGCGCCCGCCACAACACCCGGCTATTTTTTTGTTGCAGTTTGGCTGGGGCCTGGTTTGAACCTGCCGCCCTCGGTATACGGGGCTGAGGCCCTACTCACTGAGGCATAGGTGCTGCCCGACCCTTGTTTTCTTATCTGTAAAGTGGGAACAACAATACAACACCTCAGGGAATAAGATTATAATGTATATAATATCATTAGCACAAAGTTATTAAGACCAGTTCTCAACCATTTTCTGCTCTAGCACATATGAGGAACATTACACGTTTTTATGAGAATAACCTAGAATCTTCATGGTAATGTTTCTCAACCCGAGGCACATCAGATTCATAGGGACAGAGGATAGCAAAGAGATTTCAGAAGCTCTCCCAATGATTTGGCTACATGCTTCTAGGGAACTGTGTGCTCCTGTGGAGAGTAAATGGACTACATGATTTCTTAAGGCTTATTCAGTAAGCTTCTGAGACTCTCTGATTTGCATATGTGAACAAGACCTCAAGAGAAACACCAGGTTCTTCCAAATGAAGACCAGAGGCAAATGCAAGGGTAGCAGGGATTGTGGGGTAGACCTCAGGCTGTGCAAAACTTCTTATATTTTTACAACTTCAAGATCAGCAGGACAGAGGAATAAGCGGTAGTGACTGTGTCCAGACAGCCAACTACTGACTATACAGGGAACTGTGGTTCCTTTAGCACCTGAGAACAAGTTAAATGTTTGTTTTTCTCATCTCATCTCTAACATGCCATGTCAGAAAGGTCTACTTTGGTAGCCTGGGCATCTTCGGGTACCATGAATCAAAAGTAGTTAAATCCAGAAATTGAATAAATGTGTATTGCCAGGCCATGTTTTAGGCATTGGGAAAACACCAGTGAACAAATCAGACAAAAATTGCTGCCTTCTTGGAACTTAAATTCTAGACGGGTGCAGACTGACAGCAAATAATATAATTAATAAATAACATAGGTCATGTGAAAGTTGATCATACAAATTAGGTCATTCTTCTGATACCCAACTAAACAGAGTCCAGAGACCAGGGGGGAACAGAATTCAAGACACACAACATTGCTCCAAAAATGTAATTTTCCAAAAACGTAGTTCTGGCTGATGAAACTGTCTGTTGTAACCTGAAACTAGTTTTACTGACTGCTGAAATAACTTGCTGCAACTCTCAACTACTTTTGTCATTGCTTACCAACTGAAGCAGCCAGCTCCCCAGAACCTTACCAGTGCCAATGAACTTTTTCAAAGAACAATACATTCAACAAACAACACTCTCCTCCTTATAAAACCTCCAAACTCTTTGTTCTTCAAACACACTGAAGACCACTATTCCATCTGTATACACTGAATTGCAGTTCTTTCTTCCCAAATAGAACATTTTAATGTCAGAGATTCATCTCTATGTTTTTATTTTGCTCTGATAGTAATAAATCAGAAGGTGGCAAGTGCTTTAGAAAAATCCCAAAGCACAGTGACGATAATAGGCAGACTAGGGAAAGGAGATTGATTGCATTAACTAGCTCAGCCATAAAGTGGCAGACACATATCACCCATTTGTATTGTGTCTCCTGCGGCTACACTGTGGTATGAGCTAGTTCTTGTGTAGGTCTGCCTCATCCAACCAACATTTACTGGGAACTGTGTATAGGCTAGACTCCCACTGATTCCTCCAGTACTCTAGTTGCCTGTATCAAGCTTGTCCAGCTTGGTAAAAGGAACCACCACCTACCTTAGTCATGCCTGACTCATGTTGTTCCCTCATATTCACACTTGATCAATTAGCAAGTCTGGCTGCACCTCCACAGTACTTCCTGAATCTGGTGACTTCTCACCCACTATGCTGAGTGTTCCACTGCCAGTCCAAACCAACATCACCTTATACTTGGATGACTATGGTAGCCTTCTGAGAGGTCTTCCTGCCTCTATCCTTGTCAGATGGCTGACCATTATCCATACAGGGGCCAGAGTGATTTGTTTAAAGCTTCAATCAGATGGCTTTCCATCTGCTTACAACCCTAAAGGTTTCTCATAATACTATGAGTAAAATCTAAACTCCATAGCACAGCTCACAGGCTTTATGCAGTCAGGTATGATAAGGCCTTTTCTGTCCTTTCACTCCTCCCTTATTCATGTTGCTTCTACCTCCCTATTCTTTTTCTGACTCTGACATACAACAAAGGTGCCTCTTAGAGGCCTGACAGGCCTTCTGAGCATGGAAATAAAAGAAAATTTGAGTCCTTCCAGGGGATGCTTTGGGCACCCAGCTAGCTTTGAAAAGTGAATTCAAATAACAGTGGCCCTCCAAGCAAACCACAGTCACAAAGTGTTTGGTTCTCCAAGGAAACTAAAAGATGGCATCTTAACGTATGTTCTTCAGTTGTTTTTCAGAAACCCCCAATGGATGGAAAATGCAGATAAAAGGGAACTGAGGAACTGAACTCTGATCATTGATCTTTATTCTAAATTTTCCCCAGAGGTCTGGAGAGAGTCACACTCATTTTTTTTTTTTGTCCATTGAGGCATTTTATTTTTCAGTAGAGTCACACTCATCTTAACGTTCCTTTGTGTTAATCCAAGAATCTCTGAATCTACCTATGCTTCATAGATTTCCTGCTTCAGGATATCCTACCTTTTGGGGCCAGGTCAATGTATAACCTCCATGCGTTGATTTCATATTGTTTTCCTGAAATGCACTCCTGCCTTTAAAAATCCTGGCTTATAAATCATTGAGGAATCTGGATCTTAAGAGATAACTGCCCATTCTCCTTGTATGAAGCTATGCAATACAGATGCCTCTTTCTCTTGCTCCAACTTATAGTTCCAGTGTCTGGCTTTGCTGTACGACATGTACACACTCCAGTTTGGCTCTGTAATTATTCCCGAACCCACCAAATTGTTCCTATTTCGGGGCCTTTTTCTTATCTCAGAAGACCTGCTGCACCCCCGCCAACATTTTCAACTTCAAGTTTATGTATGATTATCTCATGTCAAACTGAGGTCTCAAAGTAAATATTCCCAAGGGTACCAGCCAAGGCAGCAGCCTAATCAATTCTCTGCCACATCATTGTATTTTATCTTTTTCTTATCACCTGTTTAGGTCTTCTTGACTGTACTTCCTCCATCCTTCCCCAAGCACAATTTAAGGACAAGAGTACCTGATATGTTCATAGTTGTGTCCCTAGCAACTAGACTGGCCCTTGGGTGACGGACGGGCTGCTTAAGATGCCTGCTCAGTTTCTTTTAAAAAAAATCTTCCCTATCTTCAAAGTCCTCCTGAAATCTCACTTCCTCCTTGATATCCTTCCCACAGCCCCCAAATTTTCCACTCTTACTGCTCTTCCTGTCTACATTTAATATCCTCTATGCAGTGTGGCCCTTACACCTAGTCTTCTCTTCATTTCTGTGAGTTTGGTCTTCCCCATTCTCTACAAGTCCCTAAAGGCAGAGGCCAGCTTTAACTCAGAAAGTGTGAGAACAAAAGAGCACAATATCTGTAGTCAGAAGGCAGGAGTTCGAGTTTTGGATCTAGCCCTCACTGGCTGTTTCTTGTGAAGCTACTCTCTGTTTCTTTGCATTGGTTTCTTCCTCTATGAAATGGAAACAATAAAAACACTCCCTTTAGGATTACTGTGAGAGTTAAATGAACTAAAGCCAGTGAAAGCGCTGGGTATACTTTCAGGTGCTCCAGAGAATGTCTTGATCCCAATCCATAGTGAGGGGCTAATAAAATGTTTCTTGGTTGACGGGTGGCCTGAGCTAGGGCTGAGAAGATACGTTTTCATTCTACACAGTCTGTATGTATCCCAACCATATGCACCACAGTAACTTAGGAATGCAGATACCTCTACATGTCAGCATGAGGAAAAACAAAAACTTCACAGTTCTTATAGTTGCTGCACTTGGCTCCACTAACACTGCTCCACCAGGTCTGTCACTACAGGGTCAGGTCAGGGACCTGTGGCACAGTGTCAACAGCCTTGCATGGAGAGGGTACCAGAAAACCTGGGCTTTTATTTTGGTTTGGCCACTAATCCACTCATCATCAAAGACAAGTTCTATCCCATCATCAATTTCTTGATCTGTTCACTTGAAAGCTAGATGAGATTAGCAGTCTTGTCGGGCACGGTGGCTCATGCCTGTAATCCCAGCACTGTGGGAGGCTGAGGCGGGAGGATTGCTTAAGCTTAGGAGTTGGAGGCTTGTCTGAGCGAGAGTGAGACCCTGACTCATGAAAAAAATTGGAAAAACCCAGCTGGGCGCCGTGGCGAGTGTCTGTAATCCCAGCAGCTTCGAAGGCTGAGGCAGCAGGATGCCCACAGCAGGAGTCTGAGGTTGCAGTGAGCTACGATGCCATTGCTCTCTGCTCAGCGCATAGGGTAGAACTGTGTCTCGACAAACAAAACAAAATAAGGCAACTGTGAGATTAGCAGTCTTAAGAATTCAAAATCATCATCACCAACAACAGCACAATTTTTTTTTTTCCTTGATGAAGTATTAAGGAATAGGAGAGTGGGATGTCTAGCTTTCAACCCAGAATCTTCATATTGTCAGCAATCAAAAAGAAAATTGAAAATGGGAGTGATATTGAGAAATGCAAGAAGATTTTTTGTTCAGGAGTGTACCCAGTGCTCACTGTGGAAACGGGAGGCACAAAACTGGGCCAAATCTCTATGGTCTCTTTGGGCGGAAGACAGGTCAGGCCACCGGCTTCTCTTACATAGATAACCAATAAGAACAAAGGCATAACCTGGGGAGAGGATACACTAATGGAGTACTTGGAGAATACTAAGAAAGAAGTATGTCCTTGGAACAAAAATGTTCTTCACCAGCATTAAGAAAGGAAAGGCTGGGTACGGTGGTTCACACCTGTAATCCTAGCACTCTGGGAGGCCTAGACAGGTGGATCAGCTGAGCTCAGGAGTTCCAGAACAGCCTGAGCAAAAGCAAGACCCCATCTCTACTAAAAATAGGCAAATTGGCTGAGTGTGGTGGTTGGGTACCCGTGGTCCCAGCTACTCAGGAGACTGAGATAAGAGGATCATTTGAGCCCAAGAATCTGAGGTTGCTATGAGCTACGACACCATAGTACTTAATCCCAGAGCAGGAGGGGGAAGGGGTGGAAAAGGAAGATGAGGAAGAGGAAGAGGAAGAGGAGGGAGAAACAGCAGACTTGACAGTTTATCTCAAAAAAGCTACTAATGAGTTATAGTTGATTACTGCCTTATTTATGACAAAAGAAAAAGATCTCATGTCTTTTTCCTTTCTTTTTTTTTTTGAGACATAGTCTCACTATGTCGCCCTCAGTAGAGTGATGTGGCATCACAGCTCACAGCAACCTCCAACTCTTGGGCTTAAGCGAATCTCTTGCTTCAGCCTCCCAAGTAGCTGGGACTACAGGCGTCTGCCACAATGCCCGGCTATTTGTTGTTGCAGTTGTTATTGTTGTTTAGCTGGCCTGGGCTGGGTTTGAACCTGCCAGCCTTGGTGTATATGGCTGGGGCCGTAACCACTGTGCTACAGGCACTAAGCCTCATGTCATTTTCTTGTATATCATAATTTGATTGGTCTTGACAGCACATGTAGTAAGAATAAGATGGAATCAGGCCAGGGCCAACATGACATAGTTGGTCTGATCACTTTATCTCCTGTCTCCCATTCTTATTTTCTAAATTTAGCTCCCATGCTAAAGATCTTGAGTAGTTCAAGTGGATTGCTTTAGGAGATTAACTTTTGAATTGGAATGTTTTAATAGTAACGGAGTTATGCTGATTATTATTTAAAATAAGAGTTAATGTGGTCTTTGCTTTGAACTTCTATGTATAAAACTATGATTTTGGAAATAGTAGAACAGAACAGTCTTGGAGAGGCTACTTTCACTGTTCTCCAGAATCACTGGCCTTCTGACAAAGTTTGGCAGACCTATCCCCGCCTCTGCATGGCTGATAGTGACAGGCCGCTGAACCTCTTCTTCTGGTAATAGTCTCATATACCAGAATTCAGATCATCAATGAGTGACAGAGTGTTTTTGTTGGATATTTCTGATTTAACTAAGACTGGCCTGTGGTTAAATGAATATGATCTTTTTTTTTTTTTTTTTTTGATAGTAGTTTTAATTCACTGTTTTCCCTTTCTAAAGACGTGATTGGAGTTAGTGATGGTCACCTTTTCAAAAAGATAGTAAATTGCCATCCCAAAACCTATAGAAGATTGGTTTTATATTAAAATTTATATAACTAGTTATATGAATATATTTAAATACTAGGAAAATACTTTCACTGCCTCAGAACCAAACAAGACTCACTGGTATTCTAATTAGTGTTAATCAGCCTGTTAAAGGTGAGGCCTGGAGCTAATGTGGTAATGTTTACTTTGTATTTTTGGTCTTCTCTATGCTATTCTAATTTCTCTGTGTCTACTAAAATGCTGCCCTTTATTTTTGAAAGACACTTTAGTGTGGTTTATGTGTAATGTCAAATAAAGAATATTTAACACTTCTCATATTTTATAATAGACAATCTATAAGGTCAAATGCTTTTAAAAGTCTATTTGACAAGAAGTAGCAAATTAAACTTTTGAATTCTTTACTACCTAAGTCAAACTAAGTTATAATTTAGGGTTGTCTTCAAATAGCTCTTCAAAAACACATAAAACTGCAGAACAATTGTATATATGATTGGTAATGGTGCTTTTACCAACTCCTTATGAGGATTAAAATAGAAGAGATATATACAAATTTTAAAATTATGTGTGATTGTAACATAAGAAAAAAACCACAGATCATGAAAAAAAAAATTGAAGAATACATTAAAAAAAGACCAAAGGAGAGTTATTATGGCTGAAGTAGAGGGTAAGATGCTCAAAGTACCACTAACTTAGATGATCTACTATTGATCATCTCTAAGGTCTTTTTAAGATGGAAACTTCTAAGATTTCTACAATTTAAAAAAACATTTTAAAAGAAATCACTGTGCCTTCTCCTTACTTTCTCCTCATTTACTTCTGAAATTTTCTGCAATTAGCAATTGACAGGATAGAAAAAGCTACTTGAACTTTTCACAATGTAACTTACAATTGAAAATGACTTTGGAAGTTAACATGCCTTTGAAATGGAAAGCATTTTATTTTCCACTACTCCACACAGTATCCTTTAAAGCTAAAGGTAAATTACTAAAATGATAGAAAACTAGGAGGTAAGTCTTTAGGTCTTAAGAATTAGATGTTTACTCTCCTTGCAGAATATAAAACTACAAAGGAGCATAAATAAAGGCAACCACGTACACACACACACACACACAGTGTGTTTCCCTGGCCTGTTTAATTCCAGCAGCTTGGCAGAGACTGCACCATGAGGTAAGAGCTATGCTCCCCTTGGCGCAACTTCCTTTGCAGACCAGAAGGAACAGTGGACAATTCTGCTCACTTTAATGTTGATTTTAATAACTCACTACAAAATGCTTCTAAACAGCCTGTGCAATGTCCCGGAAAAACTACTAGATGAGGTGTTCTGGTTGAGCTCCAGTTTTAGCCCTTCCTTAACTGGCCATGTTGACCTTGGACAAGCCCCACAACTTTGCAGAGGTTAAACTTTCTCAGCCACAAAACAGGAATTATAATAGCTTCCTCATCTATCCAACAGGGTTAAAAGAATCAAATAAGAAAACTGGTGAAATTGTGCTTTTACTCTTTTATGCTAAGATACAAAGCTGTAATGAGTTAATCAAATAAAAGCCAAAGCCCTGTAAGATAAAACTCTGTCCTATCACCTACAATCTTTCAGAGTCACAGAGCAGCAAAGAGTCAGGTCCAAAATGTAATCTCGTTTTTAGAAAGAGCACTCCTAAATAGAAGTACAGTTTGCAGATCAGCTGCTTCTCATATATGCCAAACAGCAATAGTGTAAGAGACCCATAGCTTAAGGTCACATATCTCTCAGGCAGAAGAAGGTTCTTTCTACTATACTTCATAAAGTTTCTATTATAAAAGGAATTCTCTTTGCCACTATTTACAGAAAACATACTGTATGTCTTAGGCCATTCCAGAGAGAAGAGCTGGGACTCAGGTTATTCCAGAGAAAAGAGTCAGGACCTGCCAACCGTACCTCTGAGCCAAACAACAATCTCCTAAGATAGTTCAGGCTCTTTTTCCTATAATTTGAGGCAGGAATTAACTTCAGAGCAAGCCTTTTTGACCCAGAAACCATTAAAGGTCACAGGCCTCAAGAGACAGGCACGTGTAATGGAAAGATAACAGACAGTGAATAAACTAACCTGCTGCATGATCTTGGGTCTCTTGCCCTCTAGTCTTAGATTTCCCAGTTACTATAGCAAGGGGAGCTGGGATAATTTTTGTGGTCCCTTCACCATTAAGATTGTAGGTTTCCTCTTGACATCCCTTGTCCCCTTCATTGGTCCCAGTACTTACTTTGTGGCCATGGCTGAAAGGCAGCGGCACCGGGAACCCTGATGAGGTGAGTCCTATATTCCCCCAAGACTACCTTGATCAGAGTACCACAGACCCTCTGAAGGCAGCAATTTGATTTTTAGACTACTTAAAACCAAAACAGGAAAAGGAAGCTGAACCAGAGAAAGGGGAAACAAACCCAAGTTAAAAACTGAAACCTAGGTAGAAAATAGAGAAACAAGAAGCTAACAATGCAAGAGCCCTACCAGTGTGGGTGGCTGAGAGCCACTGCACAGGCCTGAAACACCCAAGGCTGGCAACCTCAAGCCTTTAAGCGCTTCCTGCAAGGGTTGACAAAACCCAGCTAGGTGTGGGAAACAGGCAGTGGTGCTGGCTCGGCCACTAACTACCTGTACTGTTTACCAAGTGAAAGCCATTTAAGAAGGCTGAGCCTAGGTTTTCCACTTGTTACAGAAAGTACACGGCTCAGTGCAGATGACTTCCTACAGGGCTTTATGAAAAGGCTGCAAGAACTTGGAAGAGTCTTTGTTGATCCCCCAAGAACAGAAGTCTATATGATAAAGACTGTAAGCTGATAAAGGTTTAATATTTGATTCTGGAATAAAATTTAACTTCTGTTGGGGAGACACTTCTCTCTAATGATATTTCAGTAAACAATTTAGAGGCTGAAACAAAAACATTTCAAGAATATTGGAAACCTGGCATTGTTATTTTTCATTAAATGAGCCTGTGGCCTCAGTTTCGTATGTTGTAATACAGGTTTAATTACTCTTGTTTTGCCTATCTCCACAGGGTTGTTATGATGACAAGATCCACTCCTAATCTTCCCTTTGAAATTTACTGAAAACCAGCCAGGCACAGTGGCTCATGTGCATCTATAATACTAGCATTCTGAGAGGGTGAGGTGGGAGGATCACTTGAGGTTAGTAATTCAAGAGCAGCTTAAGCAAGAGCCAGAGCTGCTCCCTCCATTTCTACAAAAAATTGGAAAGTTATCAAGGCATGGTAGCATGTACCCGTAGTCCCAGCTACTCAGGAAGGAGGCTGAGTCAGGAGTATTGCTTGAGCCCAGGAATTTGAAGTGGCAGTAAGCTGTGAGGAGGCCATTGCACTTCAGCCTGAGTGACAGACCAAAGACTCTGCCTCTAAATAAATAAATGAATGAATATTGAAACCCACTAAGAGGCATGCATTGTGCTAGAGACCAGAGACAAAGAATTCAAAAGAACAAAGTACTTGTCCTTATAGTTTAGAAAGGAAGAGATGGATATGTTAGCAAGTAAATGCATTAAAATATTATTACTGATGCAGTAAAAGTAGCTGTACAGAGTACAGAACAAAAGAAGGATCAGTTTAACATCAAGAGATGAATGTACTTTGAATGTTGAAAATTCTAAAAGGATTTTATAGACACATTTCCCTTTAAGCACTGTTTTAGTTGCAAACCATAATTTTGACATATTGTAGTTTTCATTTTTTTGTTGTCCAAAATACTTTTTATTTTCTCTTTCAATTGTTCCTTTTATTCATAGATTATTTAGAAGTATTTTGTTCAATTTTGGAACATTTGGTATTTTTCTATATGTGTTGTTACTTACTTCTAATTTAATTCTACTGTGGTCAGAGAATATGTTCAGTATGATTTCTTTTTGTTTTTTCTGGTATGATCTTTTACATTTACTACAACATGTTTTGTGGTCCAGCATATAGTCTATCCTAGTGAATGTACCATGTGCACAAGAAAAGAATGCATATTCTAAAATTGGGTGCAGTGTTCTCAAAGCATCAATTAGGTCAAAGTAGTTAATATTACTGTTCACAGCCTCTATGTCCTTGCTATATTTTGTTGTTGTGTTTTTTGTCTAAGTGTTCTATTAGATGCCAAGGTCTTAGAGGTCTTAAAACCTCCAACTATGATTGTGGATTTTTCTATTTTCCTCTTTAAGTCTGTCCATTTTTATTTCATGTATTTTAAAACTCTTGTTAGTACATTTTCATCCTGTATTGGATTTCTGTGGCTTCTGTAACAAATTAGCACTAACGTAGTGGCTTATCCCAACACAAATTTATCATCTTATAGTTTTGTAAGATAACAGTAAGTCAGAAGTAGAGCATGGTGCTTGGAAGAATTGGTTGGAGCCACACCTTTCACCGTTGACAAAAAGTGATTCTTGCTGAATAAAAAAGATTTAAATTTAAGACATGAAACAATAAAAATTCTAGAAGAGAGTGTGGGGAAAATGCATGAAAATATTGGCCTAGGAAAAGATTTTATGAGGAAGACCCCACCCCCACCCCCGTGGCAATTGCAGCAACACCAAAAATAACTGGGATTACTCAAGTTAAAAAACTTCTGCATAGCTAAGAATATCACAACCAAAGTAAACGAATAGCTTTCAGAATAGAAGATTTTTGCATATTACAAATCCAACCAATGCCTGATAGCTAGAATTTACAGAGAACTCAAATTAATAACAAAAGACAAGAAACTCCATTTATAAGTGGGCAAGAGATTTGAACAGAAGCTTCTCTGAAGATGACGAACGAATGGCCAACAAACACATGAAAAAGTGTTCAATGTCTTTAAACATCAGAGAAATACAAATCAAATTTGATTTGTATGAAGGATTGTGTCATAAGGACAAAATAGTGGAACTGAAAAAAGTCTATCTTCTCAACAACAAAAAAAATTTTTTAAAGTTACAACTCAGATAGATTTCATTGTAAAAGCTAGTCACGTGGTAACATTTAATAAAAAAAAATCAAAACCATTTACTGATGGTGAATTTATTAAGCCATGTATGGAAAGCATAGTGCATATAACATCCCCTGAAAAAAAAAGGGGGAGGGGTGATATTTCTAAAATCAGTTTGTTTCACCAGACTATAGCAAGGCAAATTGAAGAAATTAGAAAATCTATCATAAGAAGTTTAGAGAGTAAAGCAGCTAATTTAAAATGTTATGCTTTGGCAATGGATGATAACCTGCTGCTATAAATACAGCTCAACTTACCATTTTTATTAGAAGTATTAATGATGAGTATAATGTTACTGAAGAAAAGGTTTCTTTAGTGCCATTAAAAGACATGAGTAAATCAATAGATGTATATGAAGCAGTAAAAAACATGTTAAAGTGATTTTCTTTGTCTATCGTCAACATACCTGGTATAGTCACCAATGCTGCCCTGGTGATGGTAGGTAAGAGAGAGGGACTTAGGAAATTAATAAAAGACAATTCAATTGCTGCCCAAAACTCACAATGATGAAGTATCATTGCATAGTATCTGAAGAAAATTTATATGCAAAAGCTTTAAAAATGGATAATGACATGCAAAGCATTATCAAGACTGTGAAATCATAAGGGCTAAGGGATTGAATCATTGCCAATTCCACAAATTCCTTAAAAGTATTGATGCTGATTAAAGCAACATCATTTACTTTGCAGAAGTAAGATGGCTAAGTCAAGGCCAAATGTTTAAAAGATTATTTTCAACATTTTACCAAGTTGTTTATGATATCAAAAACTCAAATTTCTGGCTGGGCACGGTGACTCACGCATGTAATCCTAGCACTTTGGGAGGCTGAGGTGGGTGGACAGTCTAAGTTCACAAGTTCGGGACCAGCCTGAGCAAGAGTGAGACCCCGTCTCTATGAAAAATAGAGAAACTAGCCACACATTGTGGTGAGCGCCTATAGTCCCAGCTTCTTGGGAGGCTGAGGCAAGAGAATTGCTTGAGCTGAGGTTGCTATGAGCTATGATGTCATAACACTCTATCCTGGGAGATAGAGCAAGACTCTGTCTAAAACAAAACAAAACAAAACAAAATTTGTGCCACAACTTGATTTAGCATTTTTTAGTGGATTTAACTGCTCATTTAAATGAGTTAAGCATGCATCTTGAAGGTGAAAACCAACTTATCAATACCATGTTTCAAACCATAACAGCATTCCAAATGAACCTGAAATTATGGCAAGCTCAAATTAAAGCAAACAATTTTATGCATTTCAACACGTTGGCTAAACATAGTCCTGTAAACAGTGAAAAATATCCAGTCTTGCTTTTTGATTGGATATAAAACATTTTAAACAGATTTCAAGATTTCCAGGAAAATAATCAATATTTTGGTACGCTTCTGACTCTCTTTCAGTCAACATAAATATGTTACTTGTCAATTTTCAAAGGAATGCATCGAGTTGCAATCTGACAATTTAAGAAAAATTTGATTGTGTTTCTTTACTGGACTTTTATAGGTCTTGTCTTCCCAGAGACAAATATCCCTTGGTTCACATCACACCTTATTCATGTCATTGCTTTTTGGCAGCACTTACATGTGCAAGCAACTATTTTTAAGTATGAAGCAAACTAAGAGTGAAAATAATCTGATGAGCATTGTGAGAACTGCAACTACCTCCATCAAACCATATATTGATGCATTTGTTTCTCAGATACATCAAATATCCCTCCAGTGTTACTTCCTGCTTTTCCTTTACCTTAATTAATAAAAAATATATAAAAAAAGTAAAGATATTTTATTACTTAGATATGTCTATTTTCCACATTAGTGATTGCAAACTTGGGACCTGCTCTGTTTTAAAAGATTCTCTGAACAGGTTGGTGCATAATTAGGATTATTATGTGAAGACTTTTTTGCTTAAATCTATGGTGGTAGATATCATGAAAATTATGCATGGACCTTTGTTTTTTGCTTATTAGCTTTCATTAGTGTTTGTGTGATTAACGTGTGGCCAAGACAACTCCTAGGCTTCAATGTGGTCCAGAGAAATTGAAAGGTTGGACACCCCCATATTATGTACTGAAGGGTTTTTTTTCCATTTTCTAAACTATGTCCACCTAAGTATGAACATCTTCACTGTGAAAAATGCCTTTCAGTTTCATCCCTCTTTTCCTCTGTCCTTCACATGCTACTACTATATTTTGTTAGTTTCACTAAGTAGGTAACAGGAAGGAGAGAACTTTTGGGAGCTATTCTTTTAACTCATCTAGCCTTGATAAAGTGCTTGAATAGTGCTTTCTCATAATTCTTTATGAGAAAGAGCAAGAGATGCAGAGAGATTTCTGACCAGGGTATTATGAGATATGGATTTTAACCTTTGCTTTATTATTCACATGCCCTATGTCCTTGGGCATTCACATCCCCACTTTTGACTCTGGCTCCTTCATCCATTTGATGAATGGAATGGCCTTATTAATAACCATGTACTATAAGCAGAGTACCGATTCCTAAGTCAATCATCTGAGGGCAATAGAAAATGTTGGAAAAAAAAAAATAGGAACTGTCAGCATTTGAAAAGCAATTTATCAAGGAAGTTAAAAAATAAATGTTGGGCTGGGCTTGGTTGGCTCACACCTGTAATCCTAGCACTCTGGGAGGCCGAGGTAGGTGCATTGCTTGAGCTCAGGAGTTCAAGAACAGCCTGAGCAAGAGTAAGACCCTGTGTCTGCTAAAAATAGAAAAACTGAGGTAAGGGGATCGCTTGAGCCTAGGAGTTTGAGGTTGTTGTGAGCTGTATGATGCCACAACACTCCACCCAGGGTAATAAAGTGAGACTGTCTCAAACAAACAAAAAAGAATGAATGCTGTTTAAGGTCACACCTTATGACATTATAAACTGACCTCAGCAGGTAGTATACTGCTTAGGATGCAATAGGTATTGGCTAAATGGTGATTGCATGAATGAATGAATAATTGAATGAAGAGGAATGGCACCAAAAATCACAGAGAATATTAAATCTTAAGGTATTTGGCTCAGGATTTTAAACATAGTAAATGCTCAATACCTGACTATATTGACTTGAGTTAAGGGAGGTGCTTTCCACGTGTCTAGACCCCCCTCAGAAAGCAGAGTAAGTTGAAAACAAACCAGAAAGCTATACTAAAAGATACTCTAGTAGGAAATCTAGCTGAAAGACTTAACTGTGCTACTTGGGAAAGTCATCTTCTGTAGATCTTAGTTGCCTTTTCTTTCTTTCTTTCTTTTTTTTTTTTTTTTTTTTGAGACAGAGTCTCACTTTGTCACCCTTGGTAGAGTGTGGTGGCATCACAGCTCACAGGAACCTCCAGCTCTTGGGCTTAGACGATTCTCTTGCCTCAGCCTCCAAGTAGCTAGGACTAAAGGTGCCTGCCACAACGCCCGGCTATTTTTTTGTTGCAGTTTGGCTGGGGCCAGGTTCAAACCTGCCACCTTTGGTGTATGGGGCCAGTGTGCTATTCACTGAGCCACAGGTGATGCCCTTAGATGCCTTTTCTATAATAGACTAATCTCTTTTCCCCCTCTCACTGTGATGTGTGACCATAAAAGGGTCTTTGACTAAGAAATAGAAAATGAATTTTTTTCTACAATACTGATATTTCATGGGAATTTGTGTAAAAAGAAGGCAAGATGCTTTGAGCAGAAGGCCTTTGTGCTCTAGGAGTAGAGAAAAAAGGGGATAGAGAAATGGCTATACACAATAGTTGCCATCACTGACACATTATGAAATCTCATTAGTAATAGTGTGCTAGGCTTTTTAAATACACTATTTGACTGTATTACCATTATTTGAATTTTAGAAATTCAACTATGGCTCCAAAAATCAAAATGAAAATTGTAAATTCTTGGAAAATCTTACACTTTCAACAACCTTTCCTTAGAGGCATTTCTTAAAAGCGACAAGATGCTAAAAAGCACCTTTTCCTTTCCAGTTAACCCACAAAGTTCAGTTCCTGACCTTGCTGATAGGCCTTGGCTAAACTTGCCTGCTCTGTGAAGTCTAACTATATTACTTGTAATTAGAGTTAAGATATGAAGAACAAATCTGGATGAAAGAAACTCTAAATCATCTCTTTGTAGTCTGGGACTTGTCCTTAAAAAATGCTTTCCTCTCTAAGAGTTATAGGGTCTGGAAATAAAGTCTAGTGGAGAAACAAAGATGTCCTTATATCATCTGAACAATCTGTTAGTAGCAATGCAATATGGCTCCCCACTGACATCTGCGACCTCAGACATCCATGGACTTAGTGTCCATGGACACAATGGCATATCATCTTTCTTTCTTTCTTCATACGTATCTTTCATCATCTTGTAAAGGGAGAAGACATTAAAGGGGAAAGGTAAAATCCAACCACTGGATTCCTAGGGGCAAGACATCTTCTGGTTTCTTGCACACACCCTGGTTGTTCAGGCTTGTCTGACTTTATATACACAGTTGTCCACACTCCCTGAAGCAATTTCCCATTCGACTTGCAGCCAAACTTGGGTTTGCCCTCTAAGATCCAATTTACAACCCCCCTCTTCAATGAAGTTGCTTACCAAGTCTCCACGATAGAGAAAATTATTCCTGCTGCTGTGTTATTCTGTTTATCCAGTATTATCAATTTAGCTATCACATTTAAGGGCTAATTGATCTCATTTTTTAAATTTATTTTTATTGTTAAATCATAGCTGTGTACATTAGTGCAATCACCTGTACCCATTCTAAGATGCACCATAGATGTGGCCCCACCCATTACCCTCCCTCGACCAAAACCTACTCCCTTCCTTCCCCTTCATTGGCCCTTTCCCCATAGTCTTGTGCTATAGTTGGGTTACAGCCTTCATGTGAAAGCTATAATTTAGCTTCATAGTAGGGCTGAGTACCCTGGATATTTTTTCTTCCATTCCTGAGATACTTTCCTAAGAAGAATATGTTCCAACTCCATCCATGTAAACATGAAAGAGGTAAAGTCTCCATCTTTCTTTAAGGCTGCATAGTATTCCATGGTATACATGTACCACAATTTGCTAGTCCATTTGTGGGTTGATGGGCACTTGGGCTTCTTCCATGACTTAGCAATT
>CAUYPK010096790.1:0-42072 GCA_963574355.1 Loris lydekkerianus
GGACAAGGTCCTGACTCTAGGATCAGATGTCTCAACCTCTGTACTATGGACATTTGGGGTAACTTCATCCTTTATTGTGGGGGCTGTCCTGTGCATTGTAGGATTTTAGCAACATCCCAGGCCTCTGCCCAGAGACTCAGGTAGCAAACCACACCCTTCTGTGCCAAGCCGTGACAATCAACACGGTCTCTAAACACTGTTGACTCACCCCCAGTTGAGACGGGCAGATCTAAAGCAACTCTGCCCTCCCAGCCATCATCTGGCCCCACAAGTCCAGGCCTTGTCCAGGGAGAAGGAGAGGAGAGGACCCTCCAGAGGTAGGAGACCTGAGGTCTGAGGTCACAGTTGATTCCAAGGTTTTTTTAAGCTGAATAAGAACTCGCTAGGGGGGAGGTAGGTGGAGGGAGGGTGATTGCTGGGATTACACCTGCGGTGCATCTTACAAGGGTACATGTGAAACTTAGTAAATGTAGAATGTAAATGTCTTAACACAATAACTAAGAAAATGCCAGGAAGGCTGTGTTAACCAGTGTGATGCAAATGTGTCAAACCGTCTATAAAACCAGTGTATGGTGCCCCATGATCGCATTAATGTACACAGCTATGATTTAATAATAATAATTAAAAAAAAAACCATTTCCTCTAAAAGCAAAGTTCCAGCTGTGCACCTGGCTGAGCTTCCTTCCTTCCTTCATGCTTCTCCTTATCCTTGTCTAGAATAAACACCTAGCTACTCCTGTCTCTCTGACCACTGTACAAGATCCTACTTCCACCTATGGCTGGAGCAAGAGAACATTCTAGAAGGCTTGGTCTCAGGGACAGGGCCTTTCTGGGTGTTGTAGTCATTCAGGAAACCTTGTCCTCTCTCCTCAGGTACCGAATCCTCAATGCCAGTGCCATCCCAGAAGGACAGTTCATCGATAGCAAAAATGCTTCCGAGAAGCTCCTGAACTCCATTGATGTGGACCGGGAACAGTTCAAGTTCGGCCACACCAAGGTGAGAACAGGTGCAGATGGGACTCCCCAGGTAACCTGCAGCCTGGGCTGCTTGTTAGCTGGCTTGAAAAAGGGTTTCTCTCCTCTTCCGGTCCACCTGGCCTCCCTTGCCTAGCAGCCTGGGGAAAGGGGGCTGTGCATCTAGATACAGTGAGCTCTCCCTGGACTGGTTTGTAAGTGGCGAGGAGGGTAGAGAAGGCCGAGCCCCACCATGGAGCAATAGAAGAATACATCAGGGAGGAGAGTGAGGCAGACACGTCTGGGAATCGCTCCTAATCTGGCTGCAGCTGTACTCTGTGGTTATCAGCTGTCTTTTCTTCATGTATAGGAGCTCAGTCAGAACCAGTTTGTATGGGTTGGTGGGGCCTGGCACAGACTTTAGGACTAGGCCCCTGCCCAGGAGGGGCCACTGAAGAGACCAGAGCCACCGAGAAGCGAGTCCCAGGACCCGGATTGCTGCTGGTTCCCACCTGGCGCTGCGTGCTGAAGGCCCGTGTGAGACGGGAACAGGCCCTGGGGGCCAGGTGGGACACCTGCTGAAGATAAAGCCGGGGCCCATCTCTCCTTTAATGCAGGTGTTTTTTAAAGCTGGGCTCCTGGGGCTTTTGGAAGAGATGAGAGATGAGAAGCTGGTGACACTGATGACACGCACACAGGCCTTGTGCAGGGGCTACCTGATGCGGGTGGAGTTCAAGAAGATGATGGAGAGGAGGTGAAACAGATCCTCCCCTCCACCCTGTCCTGGCCCCTCCCCCACTTAACAGCTGTGGTCGCTTCCTGCTGTTAGTCTTGGGATGTCTACGTAGGGTTCATTCTGTCAGTTAGTCATCCATTCATCCAACATCTGCTGAGCGGTGTCCTGAGTTTGGGACACAGAGCTGAGCCCTGCCACGAAGGAGCTCCTGGTGGGAGGCAGACATGTGCATGGCTAGTTTTAAAGCTTGTGCCAAGAACAGCATTAGAATTATATTCAGGGAAACAGGGGACTGGTGAGAATAAGCCCCCAGCCTGGTTGGGGACTGCTTTTGGTATGAAGGGATCCGCAAGAAGAAAGCCCTTTTTAAAAGAAGCTTTGTGTGGCCTAAGAAAGGCTGGCCTGGCAGGGGAGAGGGGGTGCTGTTTTTGGAGGGAGTGCAGGGCAAGAAGCAGGCAGTGGAAGTCCCCACCTGTCCCCTTCAGAAGCCCAGACTGCATCCTCTAATTGATGGGGGCCGAGGAAGGTGAGTGCAGAGAGGAGCGATTGAATCACTCTGGCTACTAGGAGAAAGGTGAACATAGGGCACGAGAGAGAGAACAGGGTTACACTGCGGCAGGTGGCGGACGGCCTGGTAGGAGGTGACCAGGACCTGAATTAGGGCACAGTCTATGGGTGAGAGGAGGGCATAGATTGAGGAGAGTTTAAGAGTCTTGTTCTCTCAATAATTCATGAGAAGGAATAGCAGCGTTGATGACTGCTTACGTGTGGGGACTTTGGAAAGAGGGAGATTTGTGGGAGCCCCTGCTCCCTGACTCCCTGGTCCCCTGTGCAGCTCTAACATTGTTTGTGCCGTAAAGACCTGTCAGTGTGTATCAGTCAGGAATAACTCCCAGGCATCCAGCTTGGCTAAAGAAATGGAAACCAGCAAGACAGAAATGAACAGCAGCCCAGCAAGGGCAAGAGAAGTGAGTTTTCAGGTGCCAGTGAGCTAGGTGGACACAAAGCTGTGGAGGGGAGGGGAGTGGAGGAGAGATGATGTGAGTGACCCTGGGGTGTGGGCAGCAGTCAGATCAGGACAACAGATCAACCCTATGAGAGCAAGAGACTGGGAGATGACCAAGGACACATCTTGGGTTTCCATCAGCACCTCAGCAGGAAGAGTGAGCCCCAGTGTAAAATAAAATGCAACAGGAGAAATGGAGTCAAAGGCAGAGGCAGTTTCCAAAAGGCAAGAGTTGAGTCAGCCACAGTGGCTCGTTCCTGTAGCCTCAACTACTCAGGAGGCAGGAGGATCACTTGAGTCCAGGAGTTTGAGGATGCAGTGAGCTGCAATTGTGTCACTATGCTTCAGCCTGGGTGATGCAGACTCTATATCTAAAAACATAAAAAATACCAGGTGAGAGTTGATGAATAAGCCAGACGCAGGAGAAAAGCCTAAACTCAGTAGGAATGAATTATTGTGTTGGTCATTAGGAGGCCACTGCTGTCATCAGATGGAGCATCTCAGCAGCGTGGCAGAGGGGCAGCCAGGTGACGGCCCCATGTCCTCTCTTGCCACCTGACCTCATTTGCAGACTTGCTCTAGAGCCTCAGATCTGCAGTGCTTGGCTGAGTCGCCCTCCCCCCAACCAGGAAGGATGAAGGTCCTGGGGCCCGTGGGCATGGGGGAGGGGAGGGGAGAAGGGGAGAGAGGCCCTGCTGTGGTTTGTTAACCCGAGTCCTAACGGATGTTCAGGGACTCCATCTTCTGCATCCAGTACAACATCCGCTCTTTTATGAACGTCAAGCACTGGCCCTGGATGAATCTATTCTTCAAAATAAAGCCCCTCCTGAAGAGCGCAGAGGCTGAGAAGGAGATGGCCACCATGAAGGAAGACTTCGAGAAGGCCAAGGAAGAGCTGGCCAGATCTGAAGCCCGCCGGAAGGAGCTGGAGGAGAAAATGGTCTCCCTGCTGCAGGAAAAGAATGACCTTCAGTTGCAGGTCCAGTCTGTAAGTACCTCCTACCTGAGAATGCAAAAACACAAACTCTGGAGGACAGAAAAGGAGGAAGAACCTTGAGGGCCTCAGCAGGTGTCTGTCTATTCAAGAGACAGTGGTGTCACCCAGTGGTCATATCAAGTATTGCAATGCTGTCCTGCAAATGAAAGGACAGGTGGCCACCATAGCCAGAGCAGGGCGTGCTCAAAACATTTCTTCAGTGTGAATCCGTGCTCTCCCTGAACTCTCCCTATCTCCCACAGTGCAGTTAGATATATTTTGGTGTATGAGGATATGCATGTCTCATCAGAATTAAAATCTGCCATGAATGTACCAGGCCTTCTAAAAGTCTTATCGACAAAAATAATTCATTAAAATTAAATAAGACAATTTGAAGTAGAAAGAGTAATTTTCTATAAACGGTTTACAATAATATGATTATAATCAAGAAGCATTTTAAAGATATGTAATTTTTATCGAAAAAATATGAAACTATGAACAGAGTGCAACACTCTGGCAGGGTAATTGTCAGATTTCACAGAGTTAAGGCATTTATACTTTTCCCTTTTTAATAAACCCTCAAATGTTTTTTATCTTTGGCTTTATGTACAGAACATTTTCTACTTTCATTTTCATCTTCCCAGTCAGGGTAAGAGAGTCATTAGGAGCACCTCTCCAAGCATTGTGCACAAGAAAAGAAGTGCTGAGAACAGATAACTGAGCTTATATCCCAGATTCTCCACTCGGTAGTAACAAGTTACTAATCCTTCCTTCACCTCAGTTTTCTCATCTGTAAAATGGGCACAAGAATAGCACTCACGTCATATGGTTGTTGAAGAATCAGAGAGGTTAACACATGTAAAGTGTCTAGTCCAGTGTTTTTCAACTTTTTTTTATCTCACAGCACACTTGAACATGTACTGAAACTTCCACGGCACATTTAAATTACATTGATCAAAAAAAGAGTAAAAAAAATGATATATTTACTGTGCTTTGAACTTCTTTCAAAAATAATTGATGTTCTTTAAAAACTTTTGTGGCACACCTAAGATCCTCTCATGGCACACCAGTGTGTCACAGCACACAGGTTGAAAGTTGCTGCTCTCACCCATAGTTCAGGTTTGTAGATGTTCCCCTTACATTAGCACTTGCTCTTGCCTGTGCCTTTCCATCCATTACCCTGCAATGTGCATCCAGTTCTTAAAATACTTTTTTAAGGGAAGGTATAAGCCAGATTTAGTTTAAAAACAGAATAAGCTAATCTTGGTCTGTTGAAGAGACTCGCTACAGCACAGTCTTCTGGTCCTCACACTTTGCAATCACTGATTCTAGTATATGTATTTTTAATTTTCTGTTTTGTGGCTCATGGAGCTAAGAAGACATAGGTAGCGCTTTTGCATTGAAAGTCAAAAGGTAGTGATGTTTTAAAAATATGAGTCAGCTTCAGATTTCCCAGTAAAAGGGTCCATTTTTCAGATGGTGGTAACAGAGAGAGTGAGACAGCCAGATATACAAATTTGGCAAATTTCTAGAGGCTTTGTTCTTTGAACTTGTGATTCCGTGAACTCCTTTGTCTGAAATTACTTTAAGTGAGTTTTTATTAAGTGAATGAAAAAGAGCATAAGGGTGGTATGTAAGTGTGTGTGCATGGATGCACATGTGTGTGTTCATGAATCATTTCTTGGCTTAGGTCTATGGAATGGGCCTCTGGAGTAAGGTCTTTTCCTTCTAAGGTTCTCCAAGAGACTGATCAAACTTACAATGATCTGGTTCTTTCAGGAAACAGAAAATCTCATGGATGCTGAGGAACGATGTGAAGGACTCATCAAAAGCAAGATCTTACTGGAAGCAAAAGTCAAGGAGCTAACTGAGAGATTGGAGGAAGAGGAAGAAACTAGTTCTGATCTGGTTGCCAAAAAAAGGAATCTGGAGGATAAATGCTCCTCTCTCAAAAGAGACATCGACGACCTGGAGCTGACCCTGACAAAAGTTGAAAAGGAGAAGCATGCCACAGAGAACAAGGTGGGCGCCCCAAGAGGTCAATTCTCACTCTCCCTGTGTAAGGAGAGGGAAGGCTGAGGCAGCAGGCCCTCACCCTCACCCTGCAGTGTCTGCAAGTGAGAGGCCGGAACCAAGGAGAATGCGGTCAGGTCCCCTGCCTCCTGTCCCTGTCTTAGTCTCTCACCCACAGGCTCCTCTCTGTCCTCCCTGGTTGTCCCACAGACTTCTAGCATTTTTCTTGAAAGGAAGGACTGTTTGACATTCCTTTTTGTTTCTCATAGCCCAGGGATAGCAATCAGACCTGCCTGAAGGGGCCAGGCAGATAATGAAGAAGGCAGAAAACTGGGTCCACCAAAGATTACCAGGGAGGTGGGGGTACAGGGACCCTCATGCATTTTCAGCAAGGTACAGACTGACATAGCCATCAGGACAGTCATTTGAAATCACTTGGTAAAATTAAGAATCCAGAGATTCTTACACCCAGCGATTCTACTCCTGGATGTATAGACCAAGGAATTCTCCCACCAGTCCATAAGGAGATGTGTACAAGGATCTTTGTAGCTCCATGGCTTTGGGGGAGGGCTGGAAGCCGTATCTAGGGTCCACCGCTGGGGAAATGGAGAGGTAAAATGTGCTAGGCACAGACCAGGGACACCATGCAGCCATTAGGAGTAACGGGGTTGTGTACACTGGGCAGCAAAGATGAACATTAAATGCCTGACACATGCATAACACTCATACTACATTCATGTAGATAAAAGCCACATGAGCACAACATGATAACACACATTTAGCAAAAATATGCAAAAAACACATGCCATGATTCATGCCCTAATGGTTGCCCATGAGGTGGGGTAAGGGATGAGGACTGCCATGTATAAGGTGACAATGGCAGTTGACACTCAGAGGCAG
The DNA here is from genome assembly GCA_963574355.1 of Loris lydekkerianus. NCBI lineage: Eukaryota > Metazoa > Chordata > Mammalia > Primates > Lorisidae > Loris > Loris lydekkerianus. The sequence continues at coordinate 6,586 of CAUYPK010096790.1, forward strand.
TCTTGGATAGACAATTGGAAGTAATGGTAAGAGATTCTAGGGAGGGGTGGGGACTGTGGCCAACTGCAAAGCTCTTGCCTTGTCTACAAATGGAACCAAGACTCAGCTCCAGCCGACTATTGTCACATGGGAATATGACTTCAGCATTGCCAGAGCTCCTGGTCTTCCATGAGAAGCGAGAAATCCAGATTTTTTGTGAACTCTCATTTTTTCCAGTGTTGATAACATGTCAAAACCTGTAAACAACTCTATGAACTCAAGGAAGTGTATCTGTGGCCAGATTCAGCCCTCGGGTCAGGAGGTAGCAACCTCTGCTCTGGAAGGCTGCTGTGCATGGAAGAAGATTCTAAGTCCGGCGCTCTCATCCTTCTTCTTGACAACACAGCACACACCCATTCAGGATTTTCTCATCTGGCACCTCATGCCTTCCCTGCCCCTTCCTACCTCATTTTAACCCCCAATCAGCCAATCCAGTAAGCAAATTTCCACAGATGTGTTATACATGAATATAGATTGGTGTGTTACTCTTCAGAAGTAGCATTTTAACTATGTCCTTACCTGCAAAATTCATAGAATGCCCTCTTTGAAAGAATAATCCCAATGGGAGATTTGAGACACTGTGATAGACGCTGAGGAACATAAAGAATTGAGAGGTGTTGTCCATCTGGGATGTAGAAATGCAGTAGCCAAAAAAGGAAAAGAAAGAAAAAAGGAAAAGACAAAAGGAAGGAAAAGAAAATGAAAAGAAGCAATAGCTTTCGTTGTTGGAACCTTCTGGGTTAATTGTTTCTGCATTAAATTGGTGTTGATATTCTCCCAGGTAAAAAATCTTTCTGAAGAAATGACAGCACTTGAAGAAAATATTTCCAAATTGACCAAAGAAAAGAAATCTCTCCAGGAAGCCCATCAGCAAACACTGGATGATCTTCAAGTTGAAGAAGATAAAGTCAATGGTCTAATCAAAATCAATTCCAAGCTGGAACAGCAGACAGATGACGTGAGCATATTTTGCTACTAAGTTTTAGCACTTATTACCCGGGAAAGTGTAGTCACAAGAGGGTCTCATTAGGATGCAGGGCTTGAGAGTTCAGACTCAGGAGTCAGAATCCCAGAGTTCAGATCTCAGCCCTACTCTGCCCCTGAACAAGTCTGGGACATACAGCAACGCTCAGGAAGCCTCAGTTTCTCCCTTGTGAGATGGGAGTATGAATAGCTCCGTCTCAGAGAGTTTCCATGGAAAGCCCAGCAGTTAGAAAGTTTTCAGTAAAACATTAGCTGCTAATATTATCCATACTGTCATTAGTCTTAAGATCCACTTGAAGGTCATTTAAGTTTCAAAACCTCTAATCCTAATATGCAAAAATGCATATGCAAAATCGCTGGTAAAATTAAGAATCCAAATACTCTTTGACCCAGCAATCCTCCTCCTGAATGTATAGACCAAGGAATCCTCTCATGAGTCCATAAGGAGATGTGTACAAGGAGGTTTGTAGCTCCACTGCTTGTAGGGGAGGGCTGGAGGCAGTATCTAATCCTGTTCTAGCATTATTTTCAACAGTTCCATTCCTGGCCATGAAAATGACCATGTCCCCTCACTATTGCTCTTGATGTAAGAGCCAGGCTTGAAGTTTTCAGGTTTTATTCATTATCGTGGCTAGAACTCTTCTAGATTAATTTTTCTGAGGCCAGAGTAGGTGTGCCCCTCCTCCACACCCCTTTCCCTGCACCGACATGCTCATGCACACACACGTGTACACACATGTGCACATGTGTGCACACATGAGAATTCCTTGTCTCAATCTTCCCTTGGTTGCATAGTGCAAGGAGAGAGAACGTGATGGTTGCAAGCTGGGCCTTCACAGTGCTGTGCATAGAAGCCCCATTTGTCCCTGTCTGTACAAGGCCATGCACCAGACTTCTGCAGGACGCAGAACCTGGCCCAAGTAGGGATGGCTGAGCAAGGCACCAGCAGGCCTCTGGGGATCCAGCCCCCTGGGGAAGCCTTTATTGGAAGAGAGAAAAGAGGAGAGGGAAAGACAAAACTTGCTTCCTGCTAGAGCCAGAGGCTTGCAGCCACACTATAGGAGTGGCTGAAAGGTGCAGGCTCGTTTTCCCGGGAGGGCCTCAACATTTTCCCATGTCCTTCCCAGCTGGAGGGCTGCTTAGAGCAGGAGAAGAAACTAAGGGCAGACCTGGAGAGAGTGAAGAGGAAGCTGGAAGGAGAGCTGAAAATGTCCCAGGAGGCCATTATGGATCTAGAAAATGACAAGCAGCAAGTGGAAGAGAAATTGAAGAAGTAGGTGTTTCATCTTCTACCTCTGTGTCTAAGCCCAAAAGCCAACTTCCCCCCAGATTAAAAGGCTTATGTTTCATGTTCTTTTGGTTTTCTTTTTAAATCTGTTTGCAGGAAGGAGTTTGAAATTAGTCAGTTACAAACCAAAATCGATGATGAACAAGTTCACAGTTTGCAGCTGCAAAAGAAGATTAAAGAACTACAGGTAAAGATGTCAGAACCTTTCTAGTCACGCCGTCCCTCTAAAAATGTTGCTCTGTGCCCCTTCCCCCTTCTCTCTTGAGCTGCTTCGTCCCTTCCACCAGAAGGGCTGGACGGAATGTTCTGTCTTTTCCTTTATTTTATTTTATTTTTGAAATTGATCTTTTAATTTTCTGAGTCACACATAAACACATTTTCCAGAAAAGATTCAAAACACTGCCAAAAAGGCTATTATGGATAAGGGTGCTTTGACCACCATCCCTGAGTCCAGCACCCTCCCCGTCTGCTCAGAAGTGGCTGCCAGTTTCAGCTGGACATGATTCCTTCTGGATCATTCGTTGTGTATTTATGTGTACATTTAAGATCCAAAGAAAATAAATAACACACACATCTATGCAAACCATTCTTCTTGTTTCTTTGTCCTTTTAGCATAAATGTTGCCATAATGAGAGTATCAGTCTGCACCTTGCTCTTTTTGTTCACGGCATGCTCTGCTGTGCTCTCTGTGGCAGGCTCAGATGGGAGTCCGCCTGCTTCTCAGTCTTCAAGAGCATGTGCCCATCACAATCGACTATAGCAGCTGCCCCAACCTTTTTGGCTCCAGGGAGTGGTTTTGTGGAAGACAATACTTCCATGGACAAGGGAAGGGTAGTGGTTTCGGGATGATTCAAGCACATCACACCTCCACCTCAGATCACCAGACGTTAGGTTCTCACGAGGATCATGCAACCTCGATCCCTCACACTCACACTTTACAGTAAGGTTCCTGATCCTGTGGGAATCTAGTGCCACCACTGATGTGACAGGAGGCAGGGCTTAGACCATGATGTGAGCAAAGGGGAGCAGCTGTAAATAGTGATGAAGCTTCCCTCCCTCACCTCCCGCTGTGCAGCCTGATTCCTAACAGTCCACAGACTGGCATCGGTCTGCAGTCTGAGGTTTGAGGACCGTAGGATCAGACTGTTCCCCTATTAGTGGACACGTAAGTGGTTTCTAAGTTCTTTCCATCAACTCAATTCTATAACATACTTTTCCCTCTGCTGCCTACCTCATCAGCCAGCCCCTCCTCAAGTGGGCTGCCTCCCTGCCACACCCACAGCAACATCCCTAATCCAGTGACCCTTTCAGGCCCGCACAGAGGAGCTGGAGGAAGAAATTGAAGCAGAACACACATTCAGAGCTAAGATTGAGAAGCAGCGCTCAGACCTGGCCAGGGAGCTGGAGGAGATCAGCGAGCGGCTGGAGGAAGCCAGCGGGGCCACGTCCGTGCAGATTGAGATGAACAAGAAGCGAGAGGCCGAGTTCCAGAAAATGCGCAGGGACCTGGAGGAGGCCACCCTGCAGCATGAAGCCACGGCGGCCACCCTGAGGAAGAAGCATGCGGACAGTGTGGCTGAGCTCGGGGAGCAGATCGACAACCTGCAGCGGGTCAAACAGAAGCTGGAGAAGGAGAAGAGCGAGCTGAAGATGGAGATCGATGACATGGCCAGCAATATCGAGACTATCTCCAAGTCCAAGGTACGGACCAGTCCTCCTGCTCTTGGCAGACTCAGCACAGTATTCTGCCTCCGATGCCCCCCAGCCTCTGTGCCTCCCCAAATACCCTGGGACCCATACAGATGAGTGCCTTGAAGCTTAAACTTTGCCAGCTTCACAGTAGACTCTCCTCTGCACTAACCTCAAAGCAAAGCTTCCTCAGAGAACAACCTGACCGCCTGCTCCCAGATCTCAGCTGTCCTCCTGGCCGGGCACTCTCAGCTGCACTGAGGCTTACCCCACGGAGCTGGAGGAAGCAGTGGCAACCCCATTTGGGGACTGTGTCCTCCCACGGAGGGTTCCCCAGAAGATGAGTGTGCCTGTTGAGAAAAGGGAGGGGGGATGTGGGTCAGAGGACTCGGGTGGTCTCTGTGGGGCCTCTAGTCGTCCCTGCTCGAGATCTGCGTTCACTCTGTCTGAGCTTTCTCCTAATTTCTCCCTTTCCCCCTGACTGCCGTGCCTGGCTCCAGATGGTCACTCCTTTCTCTTTCTTTCCTGTTTCTTCATTTTTTTCTCTTTCTCCCTTTCTTTTTTTTTTTTTTCTTTTCCTCTAAGACACTAAATCTGTCTGCATTCTTTCTCTCCCCCCTTTTCTGCCTCCCCTTTCTCCCTCCCTCTTCTCTCTCCTTGTCTCTCTGCTCTCCTTCTTTCTCTTCCTCCCTTTCCTTCCCCTCCCATTTTCCTCTGCTCTCCCTCTCCTCCTCTCTGTCCCTCCCTCCCTCTCTCTCTCCCCTTTTCTGCTTTCCTCCTTTCTCCCCCGTCCTCTCTCCCTGGTTCTCTCCTTCTTTCTTGTCTCTTCTTCCTCTCTCCTTTCTCTCTTCCCCTACCACCCTCTCACCTCCCTTCCTCCCTCCATCTCTCCTTCCCTCCCCTTCTCCCTCTTTCTCTGTCTCCCTCTCTTCTGAGCCCGGCTCAGGGTTGCCTGGACCAGAAGAACCTCCAGCATTACCAGAAGCTGTGCCTATAACCACCCTCGTTACAACCTCACTGTCTCCAGAATCACTTTATGTTCTCTCTTCTCAATTTTCAAATCCAGGGGGAAGAGCACGTCATATTTTATGTCTGTATACTTTGTCAGTTGTTGTGTCCTTTGATTTTCATCCCCCCGAGCAGCCATCCCTTTTCAATTGCACCTCCCTTGATCCTGTCATGTTTCTATTTTGTCTTCTGAAAGAGACCATGGGTCTCAGCAGGACTTCCTTGGAATCAATATCTTCTTCTGCCTTCTCATACCTCTCAGTCTAAGGAAAACTATATGCTCACATTTCATTTTCTATTTTTTATGGAAGGCGAGGAAGAGGGCGAGGTCTACCAAATACCAAAATTTCTGACCAAATTTCACAAAAATACAAGCCATCTAGAGGCTGGGATGGTGAGTCTCTCCAACACAAGCTCCACCATAGAGAACCCTTTGTGTTATTGAATGAAATGCTCAGCACTGTCCTCAGAACACATGGCTTGCAAATAGTATTTGCACAGCAACCAAATTAATTATGTCACAGGAGGGTCCCAGGGTTCCCTTGAGTGGTATCTTCTCAAAGGTTTGTTTGCAAATCATTCAACACTTATCTACCAAGAGCTGATATTCCAGGCTATTGGCATTGAGCAACAATCACATATTTATTTTAAAAAAGCAAATCTAAAATAATTACAATTTTTTAAACCAATCTCTATATTTTTATTTTTATTTTACCAGGCAAAAAGGTAAACTATCAGACTTTCCAGTTCAGTATTGGACACTAGGAATTCATTTCCCCATTCACATTGACTTTTGTATTTTAAAGAGTAACATAGAAAGAATGTGCCGGACTGTGGAAGACCAATTTAATGAAGTCAAAGCCAAAGACGACCAACAGACACAGCTAATCCATGATCTGAACATGCAGAAAGCGAGATTGCAGACCCAAAATGGTGAGGACGGGCAGGACTCAGGGGGCCGGCCAGGGCACGGGAGAGGGCAGCCAGCCACATTGAAGTGGGGGGCTCCTCTGTTTGTAGGGGAGCTGAGCCACCAAGTTGAAGAGAAGGAGTCTCTGATTTCACAGCTCACCAAAACCAAGCAGGCCCTCACCCAGCAACTGGAGGAAGTTAAGAGGCAACTGGAAGAAGAGACCAAGGTAAGATGCCTCTTTGGGGGATGGCAGAGTTGGATGGGACCCGAGAAGCCAGGCAGTCTCTCATGACTGCCTCACCCACAGAGCTGGCGGGATGCAGTGCTGTGTCAAGTCTGAAGCTTCTCCCTCTGCCTTGTAGCATTGTAGAAAACTGGTTTTAAGATCAAGGACATTGGCACTGGATCCCCTTCCTTAGGGCTAGAAAAGCCCTACCAGGGTGCTCCATCTCCTGGGCTCCTCTCCCCTACAGGGTGGTCTGATACACTCTCCCCTTACCAGCATCACCTTAACCATTCTGCCCAGAGACTCATCCCAGCCACTTGACATGCTCCCTTCTTTTGTCATTGCTCTTTGTGTGTCACCTCCTGTAATACTTGGTGTTAAGTTTCCCCTCTCCAAAAATACTGCATGGTTTAAGGGTACCTTCAGGACATTTGCATAAACATGATCATTATCTTGGCTGGGCGTAGTGGCTCACACCTGTAATCCTAGTACTGTGGGAGGCCAAGGCAGGAGGATCCCTTGAACTCAGGAGTTTGAGACCAGCCTAAGCAAGAGCAAGACCCCAAGTCTACTAAAAGTAGGAAAACTGGCCAGGTGTTGTGGTGGGTGCCTGTAGCCCTAGCTACTTGGGAGACAGAATGATTGCTTGATCCCAGGAGTTTGAGGTTGCTGTGAGCTATGATGACAGCACTGCACTCTACCCTAGGCAACAGGGGGAGACCCTATGTCAAAAACAAAAAATCATCTTGTTCTTGACTTCAACATCTAGATATTTGTATTTATAATGCATATCTCCCCATTGATCTGTAAGCTCCTGGAGGGCAAGAATAACTTTTCCCCACTGTGCCTACTATAGGTAGCACACAGTAGGTACAATGCTCAGTAGAACAGTGTATACAGGAGATGCTTAGTAAATGCTGCCCAAGGGTGCTCAGCATAATCCAGGAGCCCACAAAGCTGCATAAACTTCCCGGTTTCCGTGTGCTGGCTAAGACTTAAACAGCATGGTCTTGTGGCATTTTCCCAAGCTCTGTCTTTCTCTTCTGAAAAGTAGCAGGTGCCCTAGTTGTCTCCCACCTTTGTGTTCCGTGGTAGGGGTTTTTACTTGGTGGACTAGAGCGGGGTGGAGTGTCAAGAACCAGCACCTGAGTAAGCAGTGAGAAAGTCCATCCAGGGAGTGAGGCTGTCCTTTGGTCAGGACACAGAAGCAGCTGAGTTTTCCCTCTAGGGCAAAGTTTTGTTATTTATTTGCATTATTAAAAAATGAAAATATACAAATCACAGCACTGAGTTCACAGAACTCTGCCTTTGATGGTAGAACCAGAGGGTGTTTTGTGACCATTAAAGTCAGAGCTGAAAGGTCACCCTGTCCAGATGGGAGGGAGTGAGTGACAGAGGCCTCTCAGCAAGTCCTACTTAGCTTGGGAACCAGAGAGAGAGAGGGCTGTGGCAACAGTTCAGCTTGCACCAGGGGTCCCCAGTGTAGGGACACAGCCCACTGGTGGCACCAAAAGATGCTTTCAGGTTTTCCCTGGTCACAGTACCCCATACTATTGCATCAAGTAGCAAGAAAATTATTATCTTTTTGATGCTGATTACATCAGAGAAGACTTCTCAACTTGGATCACACCTCCCTAGCATTTGCTTAATTATCTTATTAAAAAATAGAGGGTTGGCCTCAGGCACAGAGCCACAGTGGGCCACAGTGCCCAGCTAGACAGTGGTGCCAGTGTTTATTTCTCTTGCATTTATTCTGTGACTACCTTCGGTTTCTGGCGAATGTCAGTGGTGTTCCATTTACTGTCCTGTAACAGCTCTTTTTTTTATTATTATTAAATACATTTCAATGTAATTAAGACACCAACTCAAAAAAATTAAGACAGATGATATTCTGATATGGTAAAATTTGCACAGGCAGCATGGGACTGATTCAAGTTGGGGAAAATCTATTTAAATAAAAATACCTGGCTCGGTGCCCGTAGCACAGTGGTTACAGTGCCAGCCACTACATCAAGGCTGGCAGGTTCGAACCCAGCCTGAGCCTGCTAAACAACAATGACAACGACACAAAAAAAAAAAATCGCCAGGTGCCTGTAGTCCCAGCTACTTGGGAGGCTGAGGCAAGAGAATCGCTTAAGCCCAAGAGTCTGAGGTTCTGTGAGCTGTGATGCCACAGCACTCTACCAAGGGCCACATAGTGAGACTCTATCTCAAAAAACAAACAAACAAACAAACAAACAAAAAACCTGAGTCTGGAAAAGAGTGAAATGTTTTTGCAATTTGTCACCACTATAATTCCCAGGCCAAGAACGCCCTGGCGCACGCCCTGCAGTCCTCCCGCCACGACTGTGACCTGCTGCGGGAACAGTATGAGGAGGAGCAGGAATCCAAGGCTGAGCTGCAGAGGGCAATGTCCAAGGCCAACAGCGAGGTTGCCCAGTGGAGGACCAAATACGAGACAGACGCCATCCAGCGCACAGAGGAGCTGGAGGAGGCCAAGTATGGACTTAAAGTGGTGGTACAGGATGCAAGCTACGGGCCAGAGGTGTCTTCCCACTTGGAGAACCTCTCCCACGTCCCACTCCAAGCCTTCATGGTTTCTTTCTTTTCTTTTCCTTTTTTTTTTTCTGAGACACTATGTTGCCCTCAGTATGGTGCCTTGGCGTCACAGCCCGCAGTAACCTCAAACTCTTGGGCTTAAGCAATTCTCTTGCCTCAGCCTCCCAAGTAGCTGGGACTATAGGAGCCCACTACAACGCCTGGCTATTTTTTGGTTGTAGTTGTCATTGTTTGGCAGGCCTGGGCTGATTTGAGCCCTCCAGTTCTAGTGTATGTGGCTGGCACCCTAGCCACTAAGCTACAGGTGCCAAGACGCCTTCATGGTTTCTTAAGCATTCAGATTGCGCCCCCTCCTCTCTGGGGGCCTCCTATACCCCCCCTGGGGAACTGTTTATTCCACTTGACTCCTTTTGGGGTCTCCTGGGGACCCACTTTGCCACCCAGCAATTTGGGATTCTTCAAGGGTACTTGGACCCTCTCTCATCAAATTGTACATTTTGGTCCTTATTAAACAGCAATCCCTTCTAGACTATTTATTTTTCTTCCCATGTGATAGTGAACTTCTAGAACATCCCACTTTTGCCAAGAAAAAAAAAAATCTGGTTCTCTTAGGAAAAAGCTGGCACAGAGGCTCCAGGAAGCAGAGGAAAACACAGAGGCAGCAAACTCCAAGTGCGCTTCTTTAGAGAAGACCAAGCAGAGACTGCAGGGAGAGGTGGATGATCTGATGCTGGATTTGGAGCGGTCCAACACGGCCTGCGCCGCCCTGGACAAGAAGCAGAGGAACTTTGATAAGGTCCTTCCTCACCTGCTTGCTGGTGATGGTGATGAAGGCAACAGCCTTGCTTTCACATCTGGATGTGGGACATACACACGCATTCCAGGAGGGCCTCGGCTAGAGCATCAGTTCCCAGTTTGGGGGATTTAGGGTGTTTCTGTACTTTTGTGACAGTCCCTCCAAAGGGAATTTCATTTTCAGTTAAAGCTAAAGTATTACAAGAATGGAAAGCAAATATCCAGTGTACTCAATACTACTATGATGATCTAATGCTCACCCACATAAGAGAAAAACTCAATTCAATTCAAGTTGGGGGGAGGGGGACTAAGCAATAGGGAGGGAGAGGAAAGAGGGGGATTTGTGTGCTCCGACTTAATGGGCACAATGTAAGGGTATATAGCACATCTTCTGGGTGTGGGCCACAACTATAACAGGGACTCTACCTAACAGATGCAAATATTATTATCTAGTTTGTACTCTCACATTAACCTGAAATTAAAAAAAAAAAAAAAAAAAAGCTAATTCAAGTTACATTGTGATCATAACCCTTTTAAAAACCCAGCAAAGCACCTGTTGGGATCTCAGAGTTTGGAGCCCCTCATTTAGAACGGGGCCTCTCTTCTTTCTTTAGTCCCCAGGGATGAGAGGGTAAAACCTTGGGGTTACTGTCCACCTTTGTTTGAATGGACTCTCCCAAGTCCTCAGGCCCTTTCTGCCTCTCACACATCCCTTTGTCATCACCCAGGTCCTTTCGGAGTGGAAACAAAAGCTGGATGAAAGTCAAGCTGAGCTGGAAGCTGCTCAGAAAGAGTCCAGGTCACTCAGTACTGAAATCTTCAAGATGAAGAACGCCTACGAAGAAGTGGTGGATCAGTTAGAGACGCTGCGGCGGGAGAACAAAAATCTGCAAGGTGAGCTCGCTGTGGGCACAGGTGTGTAACAGTCCCCACCCCACCCCCAAAATGCCCTCCCCATGTGGCCACAGCCACTGCCACCAAACGCCCCTCCTTCCCACTATCTCACAAAACCCTCATCATGCCTCACATGTACCCAGTTTTCCCCAAGACCCAAACTGAAGGAGAAGCACAGAGGTAGCACAGCCTCATGTGGGAGAGCTGAAGGCACAGTTGCTAAGGTCAGGAGACCCTTCAGAGATTCTTTCTCCAGGTAGTAGCTCTGTATTCTTGGGACTTCAGATCGACAAAATTAGATGACTCGACCTGATGCTTTCTTTTTTTTTTTTAAGACAGAGTCCCAGTTTGTTGCCCTCGGTAGGGTGCTGTGGCATCAGAGCTCACAGCAACCTCAAACTCTTGGGCTTAAGTGATTCTTTTGCCTCAGCCTCCCACGTAGCTGGGACTATAGGTGCTCACCACAGTGCCTGGCTTTTTTTTAAGAGACGATGTCTAGCTCTTGCTCAGGCTGGTCTTGAACTCCTGAGCTCAAGCAATCCACCCACCTCAGCCTCCCAGAGTGCTAAGATTACAGGCATGAGCCACCATGCCCAGCCTTAAAATAAACTTTTTATTTTTAATTATTATGGATAAATACTAGTTGTTCATATTTATGGGGCACATGTGATGTTTTGATACAGGCAGACAATGTACGTTTATATTGACCAAATCAGAGACATGGGGGTATCTGTCACCTTAAGCATTTATCATTTCTTAATGTTAAGAACATTCTAATTCTACTCTTTTAATTATTTTAAAATATTCAATATATTGTTGTCCCAGACCAAAAGAGTATAATTTTATGCATTTCCCCCCATAATTGCTTTCTCTGGTCTTCTGTACGATTGTTCTGCACATGGCACTTTATGGAGTTTGAGGTTTATAAAGTGTCCTGCACTTCCACATCTTGCTGATCCCTCATCTAAATGGCTTCCCTGTAGTCTCTCCCATAGAAATGTCATGAATGAATCACCCAGTCCCTAAGCTGTAGGCAAAAAATGCCTTCACTGTAAACTGGAGCCTGTTGGTGCAGCCTAAATCAAGCCTGTCCTTTGCAGAAGAGATCTCTGACTTAACGGAGCAGATCGCAGAAACTGGCAAGAATCTCCAGGAAGTGGAGAAGACCAAGAAACAAGTGGAACAAGAAAAGTCAGATCTCCAGGTTGCCTTAGAAGAAATAGAGGCAAGTGTCTGGGATATGACGATTAGATCTCAGGAGGACAGGAAATGGAAAGAGGCTTTCTTTGACCACCCCATGGGGCCCTTTCTTCCAGGGGACCATGAGTCTCCACTGGTAATAACACCAGCCATCCTGGGGCTGATGCACGTGTGCCCTGCTACTTTACCTTCCGGCTGTCCTCTGGCACACTTCTCCTTTTGAAATAAACAAATATGTTCATTATATCCTCAATGTCTTCCCCTCAGGAGGCATAAAATCAGTCACCTGATATTCTGAGAGCTAGTTAGAAACACACACACACACACACAAACACACACCCAGTGCATGTTTAACACAGGGTCGCATGCAATTGTCTTTGGCCATCCAGAATCCTGTATGCTATAATCAAAACGGGCCCAGAGTCTCCTGGTGTAATCATCAGTGTGGCTGGTGCAGGATGATTGGTTGAAATGTTTCTAGGGAAATTCAAAAGAATGCAGGATAACAAGAAAGCAATTACCCTGTCATTTAAAAGAACAGACACCTCCAATAAAATTTTCACTAATTCTATATAAAAGTTGCTCTCTCTCAAGACATGATTATTTGTTAATAAAAGATACAAAGCTTTAGGACAAGTTTTACTACTGTTAGGGATATTCGGGAGCCACATACCCAGACCTCTTTAAGTATTCTCTTCATCTATAAAGTGGGTGTAAGAATACCTATGCAAGAAGGTGCTCTCTCACAGCACTCATAATTGTTCCTTTGCTTTTGTCAGGGTACCTTGGAACATGAGGAGAGCAAAATCTTGCGTGTCCAGCTAGAGCTGAACCAAGTGAAATCTGAGCTTGACCAAAAGGTCACTGAGAAGGATGAAGAAATTGAGCAGCTAAAAAGGAACAGCCAGCGGGCAGCAGAGGCCATGCAGAGTGTGCTGGATGCTGAAATCCGCAGCCGGAATGATGCCCTAAGGGTGAAGAAGAAGATGGAGGGAGATCTCAATGAGCTGGAGATTCAGCTGGGCCATTCCAACCGCCAGCTGACAGAGACCCAGAAGCACCTGCGCATGGTCCAGGGCCAGCTCAAGGTGAGCATAGGTGCCTCCATGTCCCTGGATGGGCCTGTAACCTACCAGGTGGGCCCACAGCCTGCCCAGGGGCTCTGGCCTCACTCCTGGTCTCCCCTGAAGGACTCCCAACTGCACCTGGATGATGCTGTGAGGAACAATGAGGACCTCAAGGAGCAACTGGCCATCGTGGAGCGCAGGAACGGCCTCCTTTTGGAGGAGCTTGAGGAGATGAAGGTGGCCTTGGAGCAGACAGAGAGGACCCGCAGGCTGTCGGAGCAGGAACTGCTGGACGCCAGCGACCGTGTACAGTTGCTGCACTCCCAGGTGTGTCTGCCCTCACTCGCCTCTGGGCCCACCCTGTGAGCAGATAGAGCCTCCCACATTCCCAGGTGCTTCACTGTACTCAGGGTCGCCTCCTCCATGGACAGGAGCACCCATTTCATCCCAGACTAGCGCTCAAGACCAAGTTTTCTTAAGCTTGGTTCTTGAAATAATGTTCTTTTTTTTTTTTTTTTTTTTTTTGAGACAGTCTTACTCTGTCACCCTCAGTAGAGTGCCCTGGCATCATAGGTCAAAGCAACCTCAAACTCCCAGGCTTAAGCAAACCTCTTATCTCAGCTTCTTGAGTAGCTGGGACTATAGGCACCTGCCACCATGCCCAGCTAGTCTGTTTATTTTTAGTAGCCATGGGGATCTCACTCTTGCTCAGGGTGGTCTTGAACTCCTGAGCTCAACCAATCCACCTGTCTCAGCCTCCCAAAGTGCTAGAATTATAGACTCCTGGCCTAAATAACGTTGATTCTTGATTAGCAGATTTCTGAAATTACTTTTATCTGAAGGTAAAAATAAAATGTCTTACATATGATAGAGAAATAAGAGAAAAACAAAGTATTGATTTTTGCATAAAATTCCTAGGGAAGTCTTCACAGGAAAAATTACCATTTAAACTGAAATCTTAGAATATTAGCATTTTTATTTTAAGATAATTATATTTAGAAAAGTTTTTTAAAGTCCCCTGTTCGAAAATATAGAAAAGACAAATACATAAAAAAAGTTAATCATATTATTAACATCTTCAAGGCTCTCATTTTTAGGTCCTTGTGAATTATATACATTTTATTTTTTTTGTAAAAATGGGATCCATGTTTTGCAATCTATTGTTTTCATTTAACAGCATGTCATAACCATATTTCTACATCTTTAAATAGTCTTCTAGGATATGGTTTTTAATGTCAGAAAAGCCAGCTATTATAATCATATCTTATGACACTTTTATTTAATCAGTCATTAGTGGTTGGTTATGTTAGAATGTTCCCAATAAAAATTTTTACTATTAGAAAGACTGTTGTGATGAACTTCCCCATAACTAAATTTTTATACGCATCTATGATTACTACTGTCTTAATATTTCTAGAAGTAAATTTTTGTAAGTAAAACTTCATGGTCAAAATGGCAAAGACATATGTAATACATTGTAAATTATTCCTTAACGATGTTGTCCTAATTTTTATTCCCATTAGGAAAATATGTGAGAGCTCTTTTCTATAAATTCTCAAATATCAAGCTGTTATTTTATAAATCTGTGCCAATTTTATTGTTGAAATCTTCCTCACTGGGTTTTTATTATTTTTTTTATTACTAAGGAAGAATGTTTTACCAGAATTGTTGGCAATTTGTATTTTTTATTTTTTCTGGTGTGTTCTACTTATTTGTACTTTTTGCCCTTTTTTTTTTTATTGATTTGTTTTACTTATATCTTAAGGAAGGAATTTTTTTGTATATGTATTCAATGTTGCAAACATTTTCCAGTTTATCACCCTTGCAATTCTATATATGTTATATTTTAATTATTAAAAATAATTTTTATTGGTGGTTCCTATAGCTCAGTGGGGAGGGCACCAGCCACAGACGCAGAAGCTGGCAGGTTCGAACCTGGCCCAGGCCAGCTAAAACATCAATAACAACTGCAACAACAACAACAACAAAAATAGCTGGGCATTGCGGTGGGCACCTGTAGTTCCAGCTACTTAGGAGACTAAGGCAAGAGAATCGCGTAAGCCCAAGACTTTGAGGTTGCTGTGAGCTGTGATACCACAGCACTCTACCCAGGGCAACAGCTTGAGACTCTGTCTCAAAAAAAAAAAATTAATTTTTATTTTAAACAGTATATCTATCAGTCATTTCCTTGTCCCAATACCTTTTATTGAAAAATCTATTCTTCCATAAACATTTGAAATCCTATCTTTATCATTTACAAAATTCTTTGATGTACGGTCCTCAGATCTGTTTCAGGACTTTTTTTTTTTCTCGAGACAGAGTCTCACTTTGTTGCCCATGCTACAGTGCTGTGGCATCAATGTAGCTCACAGCAACCTCAAAATCTTGAGTTCAACTAGTTTTTTTATTTTTAGTAGAGATGGGGTCTCACTCTTGCTCAGTATGGTCTCAATCTCCTGAGCTCAGGTGATCCCCACACCTTGGCCTCCTAGAGTGCTAGGATTACAGGTGTGAACCCCTGCTCCTGGCCTGTTTTAGGACTTTCTACTCAGTCAAGAAGAATACAGTACTACTGTACCTAGCAGGTCCCCTGGGGGGGAATTAAAAAGTGGAACTTGGTCATGGTTTATTGCCTCTTCCACCCAACCCTTCCCTGCCAGTAAGTTTTAGGTACCCCCAAAGAAAGTACACTCTAATATCTACTTTTATCTGCAGAACACAAGCCTGATAAATACCAAGAAAAAACTGGAGGCTGACATAGCTCAGTGCCAGGCAGAGGTGGAGAACTCAATCCAGGAGTCCAGGAATGCAGAAGAGAAGGCCAAGAAGGCCATCACGGATGTGAGCCCAGTTCTGCCTTTTCAGAGATGAGAGAGGGGCCTCCAAGCCAGGGCATGGCAAGTGGGTCTCATCCCCTTATGACCATAGTCACTTAAAGGTGGCTTCAAAGACAGATATAATGAGGTGCCAGCTCAGCAGAGGCAGAGTGGGAAGGGGTGCTGTGAGTAATCAGCAGTGCCAGGCCTGGGAAAGGCAGGGGAGGCTCAGGACACTCAGTAGTGACCTTAGCACCCTCCGTAGGCTCTGGCGGGTGGGGATGAGCAGTCAGCCCACTGATGCATCCTGTGAATTCAACCAGGCCGCCATGATGGCCGAGGAGCTGAAGAAGGAGCAGGACACCAGCGCCCACCTGGAGCGGATGAAGAAGAACCTGGAGCAGACGGTGAAGGACCTGCAGCACCGTCTGGACGAGGCCGAGCAGCTGGCGCTGAAGGGCGGGAAGAAGCAGATCCAGAAACTGGAGAACCGGGTAGGGCAATCTGGGAGAACGCCCACTCTCAGAGTGACAGGGGTCAGCCACCCCGGGCACTGCCACAATCAGAACTGTCGGGGTAGGTGGGAAAGCAGCCACTGATGGAGTAGAGTGCAGGCTGATGCCGGGACCACCCACGAAACCCACCACGAGCCAGATTTCCTATTTTTTTCTCTTTTCCCACCCTCCACCCCAGCACACTCACCTATGCCTCCGTGAGTGGAGTGCCCTGATGTTTTTTAATGTTCACATTCTGTTTTCTGTGTCTATTCGTATCTACACACATACATGGAGAAAGACATACTTTACAGTCAGAAGATTACAAGTTTTGGTGTAGTTACAGTTTGAACCAAGCTTCCCTTGGATTAGCCGTGGCCCATCCTGTGTAAAATCTGGAGTTCCCTTTCCCCCCCTCTCGGCTCTGCTTCCCTCCCCAGTTCTGGTCTCCAGCAGTGCTGGTCCAGCTGCGTCCCTCACTCCGTCCCGGAAGGAGGGCGGGGGCGCTTCCTCTCGGGGAAGTCCAGCCCCCACCCCGGACAGTCCTGCTTTTTCTTCATCTGGAAGCAGATTGTGTAGTTGTTGTTCATTTGCTTTCCCAATTGTTCCCTTTTTTCCCCGGTACCCCTCACTTTCCCCTTAGACCTGTGATGGGTTATTGCAACCATCTTTTGTAAATGGGCTGAGTTATCATTGCCATTTTGGAGGAGGGCTTTGTGGAGGAGGCTGTTAGGATGTCTCTGTTGTCCCAGAGAGACAGGAAGTGAGAGAGCAGGGGAAGGAAGATGGATGAGGAGCAGGAGGGGGGAAGAGATAGAGATGACTTCCCCAGAAGGAAAACCTGCCAGTACCGTCACTCTTCATGCAACCTCACCAAGCACACAGGTCTCTTTAAATGCAAAAGAAGTTTTTTCCACTAAAAACAAAAAGGTCACGGAGACATGTGAATAAAAGTAAACATCGGGGAAGTTAGAGCTTCCCCCACCAAATACTTTTAATGTTTATTTTCAATTATTCCCAGTCCTATTCCATTAAAATGAGCTTAGGCCAATCCTTCCCGTGGATCTCTCTGTAGGAGAAGGATGAGGTCTCATGCCAGCCTCTTGATTCTTTGATTCCTGGGGTGGCAGGGAGCCCTTGGCTACCCTCCACCTTGCAGGGTGAGTGAGGCAGCTTGACGGCCCCCCCATCCCCAGTAGTCTGGTTATCTGAGTTCCATAAACCCTACAGAGGCTTTGAGCCCTTTCCTAAGAATACTAATATCTTATAGAACCCAATGGAAGCCAGTTTCTAGGGTACACAAGGTGGCAGGTAGAGGTGTTTGTAGAACAGTGCCCAGAGTAAACCTGCTCCTCTAGTAGCTTTCAACATTAACCAACTGAGTCTCCAAGGCCAGAGTGACCCTCTTCTGGGGCCACCAGGATTCAAAATGGAGTGGGGCCTATGGCTTGCTGCCCTCAACCCCCACTTGGATCTCCCTGGACTGCAGAGTTAGAACCACAGCTGGTGACATGCACCCTCAGTGCCTGACCTGGACTCTCAAAACTTCCAGAAAGATAGGAGCAACTACGTGTGCTTCATAGTTCTAAAAGTACTTTCACATCTAATCCAATGCCCACATTTGAGGTAGGCTGGGCAGGAATCATCACCTCTACCCTAAAGGCTCAGTGATGGCAGTTGACTTGCTTGGGGTCTATCAGGTGGGCCTGGACTACTGTGACTGCTCCTGTCCTAAGTTTCCCCATGATCCCTGCTGCCTTACTTTGCCAGGGCCATGACAAATGGTCATACAGGTGTCACCTGCAGGAACAAGTCAGGGCTGAAGTCCAGTCTGTGCTGCCCTTGCTACCAAACTGCATAGCTCCACAGCAAAGCCTGGCCCAGTAGCCAAGCTGTGTGCACAAAGGGGCTACCTGCCCAGAGTATCTTGTTTAATTTTCACAAAGCCACTGCAGATACTGATGGCGGCCCTGTGAATTAAATGTAGCTCTGAGAGGCCCTAAAAAGAGACATCATTACAAAATATAATTAGGGGATCTTGGGTTCACCCTAAGATTACTGGCCTGTGAATCCATGAGAGAAGTGTGGGAGAGTGGACTCAAATTCTGTGTCCTCCTTGCTCCCCTCCAGGTGCGGGAGTTGGAAAGTGAGCTGGATGCTGAACAGAAAAGGGGAGCTGAAGCTCTGAAAGGGGCCCACAAATACGAACGTAAAGTCAAGGAAATGACTTACCAGGTAGAGGTCTCAGAAGCCTTGGCAAAGGCTGTGTGGACCAAGCCCCACTGGAAGCAGTGTGGGGCTTGAGTCTGCAGGCCCCTCCCACAGATGCTCTATTTGCAGGCTGAGGAGGACCGCAAAAACATCCTCCGGCTCCAGGACCTGGTAGACAAGCTGCAGGCCAAAGTGAAGTCTTACAAGAGGCAGGCAGAGGAGGCGGTGAGCACAGGAGGTCCCTAGGAGCACACACACTGGTCTGGGTGTTCCCATTGGGCCTGAGTTGGAGCAGGTTGCTGAGTCCCAGGCCTGAGAGTGCATTTGCAGGCTATAGACAAAGGGACATGGACACCTGACTCCTCCCTCCCCTAGGCTGTGTTAAGCCTTCCCCACCTCTGCCATGTTTGTGCCCTCTTGCCTCCTCCCTCAGCCTAACACCCCACCTCTGCACCCTACCTGCACCCTGAACCTCTCAGCCCACCCTGCTGACCTCAGACCACCTTCTCGCCCAGACCCCAGCCTGCCCTCCCTGCCCTCCCCGCCCCCACTGCCACACTCCGTGCTCTTTGATCCATCCCTTGATCAAACAAGTGAAATCAACAGCAAAGACCCGGAAGAGGCTGAAACCAGCATTTCCCAAAGTATCTTCTAGGAACACTTGATGTGAGAAATGTTAATAGTAGGAAGCTTGTCCCAGGGTAGGAGACAGCTCTTTTTCTATGGGAAAGAAACAGTTAGGGAAACTCTGGGTAAAACTAAACCGGTTGCTTTACTTCAAGGATTTCTCAGACTTGATAGGTAATATATAATTAACTTTCCAAAGTGAAAGAAGCACTCTAGAACGTAGCTTTTCCCACACTTACGTAACTTTGGAACCTTCTTATTACAAGCAGAGCCTCTCCCAGGACTAGTGCTCTGAGGAACAAAATAAGGGCCCTGCCCTGGCCAGGTGACTGGGCATATGGCTTCTCCCATCACCCATTTTCCTCCCTGTCCAGAAAACTGGTTGGTTCTGTCCTCACCTCAGGAAAGCTGGGTCAATTCAGGGAGCAATTTGTGCACATGGGATGGGTACAAGCCTGGCGGTGATCAGCGAGGCTAGAGGGTGCCCTCCTCAGGAACCCTTGAAATGACCTCAAGTAGACCAGCAGAGTGGCCTGCCCCCAGACGGGGGAAGAGCACAGAGTAGGGGGTTTGGCCACTGGGAGAATTCTGGACCTGGGTCTCCTCCAAAAACCTCTAGGGGAGATACAGCATATAGCAGGGGAGTAGGAGAGCACAGGTGGGTCTGGAGGGGCAGCAGCACCTGTAAGGTGATCCAGGCTGGGATCCTGGCCCCCACACTCTGGAGAACTGAGCTGGCTCCTCCCTGCTATCAGGGAATCCAAGGCCCACATTGTCCAGGTTCTCCAGCTTCCCAGAGGTCTTCAGGGACTCTTCAGGCACCTCAAGGTCAGACTAAGGGCTCCATAGTTGATTCTCCTTTCACCTTCCCCCGAAGGAGGAGCAGGCTAACACGCAGCTGTCCAGATGCCGGAGAGTCCAGCACGAGTTAGAGGAGGCTGCAGAGAGGGCGGATATTGCAGAGTCCCAAGTCAACAAGCTGAGGGCCAAGAGCAGAGATGTGGGGGGCCAGGTAAGAGCAGGTACCTGAGTGTGGGGGGCCAGGTAAGGCTGGTACCTGAGCATGGGGGGCCAATTGAGAATGGGTATCTAACCATGGGGGGCCAGGTAAAAGTGGGTAACTGAGTTTGGGGGCCAGGTAAGAACAAGTACCTGAGTGTAGGGACCAGGTAAGAGTGGGTATCTGAATGTAGGGGGCCAGGTAAGAGTGGGTATCTGAATGTAGGGGGCCAGGTAAGAGTGGGTATCTGAATGTAGGGGGCCAGGTAAGAAGTGGGTATCTGAATGTAGGGGGCCAGGTAAGAGTGGGTATCTGAATGTAGGGGGCCAGGTAAGAGTGGGTATCTGAATGTAGGGTGCCAGGTAAGAGTGGGTATCTGAATGTAGGGGGCCAGGTAAGAGTGGGTATCTGAATGTAGGGGGCCAGGTAAGAGTGGGTTTCTGAGTTTGGGCAGCCAGATGAGAGCAGGTACCTTAGTGTGGCTTCTCCCCAGGGTGGGAGACCTTGGACAGGCCTGGAAGGTGCCTGTTGGTCCCTTCTCTCCTGCTGCCACTCATTCCCTCACAGATGCGGCTAACTTAGCCAAGATTCCTGCGGTGAATCGGCATGAGGCATAGGGAGACAGTTTCTGTGTCCCTGTCCCTCCCTCACTAGAGACGCTGCCCAGGCAGCCCCTACCTTTCTGGGGATTTGTCCTTTCTCTGGCATCTTGATGAGTTTTTTTTTACAATGTGCAAAAGGAAACAATGCCATTCCTTAATACTCTTCTGAAGTTCTGGACTTTCCAGTCCCCCATTTAGTTTGACTCACCTCTGTGTATGACTTTTTTCTCCCACAGAAGATGGAAGAATGAGGCCTGATGTTATTTCTGGGGACACCTCTAGGAGAGTGGACTGAAGATGTGTGAGAAATAAATTCTGCTAACCCTCAGGTTGCTGGCTCTGTGTTTCTTATCGTGGTTTTATCCTCTCCTGTGAAGCGGATGTTTAGATTCTTGAATGCTCTATTGTAAATAGAAACCAAGGAATGGTGGAGCTTTCTTACCCCACATAGAAAAGATTAAAATCCAACCCAACCATTACCTTCCATAAAAAACAAGATCTTATTTCACCCCCACCCATTAGAATAGCTATCATCAGAAAGATAACAGATAATAAGTGTTGGTGAGGATGCGGAGAAAAGGAAATCTTTGTGCGCTGTTGGTGATGATGTATGTACATTGGCCCAGCCGTTATGGAAAACAGTATGGCGGTTCCTCAAAAATAAAAATAGAGCAATCCTGCTACTGGACATACATGTACAAAGGAGATGGATGAATTCAGGATCTTGAGGAGATCTTTGCATTCCCATGTTCATTGCAGCATTAGTCACAATTAACAAGATGTTAAAATGAGCTAGATGTCCATCGACAGGTAAATGGATAAAGAAAATGTGTATATGCACAGTGGAATACCATTCAGCCTTTAATAATAATCCACAAACCCTGCCACTTGTGACAACACAGATGAACCTGGAGGATGTTATGCAAAGTGAAATAAGCCAGGCACAGAAAGACAAATACTGCAGGATCTCACTTTACGTGGAATGTAAAATGGTCCAACTCTTAGAAGCAGAAAGGAGAATGGCAGTTGCCAGGGGCTGGGAGTTGGGGGAATTGGGGAGATGTTGGTCAAAAAGCACAAAATTTCAGTTATATAAGGTGAATAGACAGTACGGGGACTATCATAATGCATACGTGTATTAAAACAAGTTGTACACTTTACATGTATAGAGTGTTTATTTGTCAATTATATCTCAGCAAAGCTGAAAATGACACTCAGTCAAGAGAGGAAGGAAGGAGGGAGGGAGGGCAAAGAAGAGAAGAGGAGAAAAGAGAAGACTCATTCAGATAACGGTAGCACGGTTCCATCCTAGAAATTCATAATTCTTGTAAATTCACTTCCACATTTTCCCCTGAAATTACAGATAGAGACGCTGGGGCCCAGATAGGTTAAGAACTGTGACAATAGTTGTCTAGGGAAGAGTAGAAACTAAACCCTGGAGATCCCAGACTCCCGGGCCACTAAGCAACTCTGCTTTTCCATCCTGTCCCTTTTAGGGGCTGTGTCCTGTAATTCTCTGATGCCCATCCACAGTTGCCCATAACATCTAAACAGGTGGTAGATATGTCAGACCCATTCATTCCATGGAAGACAGGTTTGGGAAACCCTACACGGGAGCCCAGGTACTACCTTGCTCCTCCTTCCAGCTAGGGTAACTCCTTTCTGCCTGCATGGACCCTCCTCAAGGTGGCCAGAGCCAAAAGAGAGCCCTTAACTTTCAAAGTCAAGGTGAGGCTGACCACAGGCACCATCCTCTCTCTCCACCAAAAAAGAAGGTCCTGTGAGTTGCAGAACTCCCTCTCAGACCTTATTGGATCCCACTGACTGTGATTATGCTGATTTGCTTACCCTGAAGGGCACGGTAAGATGGGATAAGGACCATTATGAATAGAGTAGGAGCCAAGACTAAATGAGAGCCTCACTGGCCATTTAACAGCTATGGCAGTTGGTCACACATGTTCTCTGAAGCTGCGTTTCCTCATTTGTCAAACTGACCTGTGTGGTCAGGAGCACAGGCTTTGGGCCCCGGCAAACCTGGGCAGAATCCCAGTGCGGCCACGTAGCAACTGTGTGGCCTGGGCCAGTTTATTGTCCCTTCTTAGTGTTGATTTCCTTATTCTATAAGGAGGAGATAACAATGAGAATCATAACTTGGCTGGGAGAGATGAGAGAGCTGTGACGAGGGTACAAGATTTCTTATTGGGATAATGAAAATGATTTAAAATCAATTGTGAGATGGATGTACAACTCTGAATATATTTTAAAAATCATTGGATTTTACACTTTAAATGAATGCATTCTATGGTATGTGGATGACATCTCAATAAAACTATTTTAAAAATTCACATATCCATTGCCCGTTGGTAAGTATTGGCTTACTATACACCAGGCATTGAGATAAATACTGTATTCTCTATCATTTTAGGTCATCCCTTCTCTTTGGCCTTCTCAATCCTCCTTTCCATCTCATCAACAGCTCACCCCAATGCCTTCGACACAACGGGTTTGGAAGTTGAGGACTGGTAACAGTGATGGTGTCAGAAAATTATTCTAATGTTACCTCCCTCTAATTCCACCATCATCACCACCACCATATCACCATCACCAGCACCATCACCATCACCTTCACCACCAGCACTAGCATCATTATCATCTTTACCACTGTCACCATCATCATCACCACTTTCACCATCATCATCACAATCATTACCATCATCATCATCATCACCATCGTTGCTGAAAACAATCCATTAGAAATGATCATTTCAATCTCTGCATCATTACAGTCAAGGAATCTAAGGCCAGGAGGGAGAAACTAAATTCTCAAAGTCCTTCATACCAGCCCCTAATCCAGCACCCCTGCCACCCCCATCACCCTCCCAATAAGAGCAATAATACTATTTCAAATACACAGAACAACTCTGTATGATGCTGAGTGTTCACGTGCCCATTTTTCTATTTTCCATTCTAAATTTGTCAAGAGATTGAGTAGGTATTAATGACCTCATTTCTGAATGTCTTGAAGACAAGTTATGACTTGTCCAGTGTTTTGAGAAGGAGATGAGATTGCAGCTGTTCAGACTCCTGTACAGCACACAGAATCATACAGTGATGTGTCCTCTCTCTGCATGGTCATGTGCTGTGTAGTGATCAGAGCCCTGGGTCATACCCTGCCAGCATCCCAATCCTACCCTACCACTCATAAGATTTATGACTTTAGGCAAGTTAGTTCATGACTTTAAGCCTCAGTTTACTCGCATATAAAATAGGGTGTAACAATTTATTTTATAGGGTGTTTGGAGAAGTAAATAACACTATGTAAGAAGTGTGCTTAGCCTAGAGCCAGGCACATCGCAAGCACTCTGATAACCTGTTATCACGGCGAGGAGGGTTGAGGCAAAGCCCCAGAGGGCCACAGCGGGTACAGGACAGAGTGGCTAATGGACAATAGTCTTGGGCTTTGGCTATGTCTCCAAAGGGTTTCCTCTGGTTTGAGGAGTTAACACATCATGCAGTTAGGGTTTATAAAAAAAAATTCCTACGGAATCACTCCTCCTTGACACCCCAACAAAACCAGATCTAGATACCATCTTCTCAAGTACTCTCCAATTCAACCGTGGGTCCCTAGGAGTCAGCCACCCCAAATATCTTTGCACTTACCCAGCCCCCATAGCGAGCTCTTGGCCCCCAGATCTCTGTGTTAGAAGCGAGACAGCGTTCCGATACCCTTCACAGTGTGTGGCAGTGTCTTATACTTACTTCATCAGAATGTTCATGATTAAATGAAAGAATGAATGTGAAAGGATGAATGAATGAATGAATGAGAGTCTGTCATATCTAGACACCAGATATCCCTGGGTGAGAATTAAATAGCTGAAGATAAATATTGTTTTTTTCTTTTCTGAAGACTGGAAGAAAAAGAAGGACATCAAGATGAGACTCATGTGCTGAGTTTTCTTCCCCAGCATCTACCTATCAAGTTCCAGCTGGCCACTGAGCTGAGTACCTCTGGACCCTCCGACTCTCTTGCAAAATGAAGAGGGAGGCAGAGGGGATCTTGCCTTGGGTCTTCTACACTCTGAGATAAGGAGTATACAAGATGAAAACAATAAAGCTTGGATTCCTGTCCTGGTACATTCATACTTTCCAGAGGGCCTTGGGAAAATCAAGAAATGTTTCTGAGCCTCAACATGAGGCTGAACATCCTGGCATGACCTACCTACACAATGGGGTTGTCAAAGGTTCCCAGGTGATGCTGTGGAAAAATATTTCCTCAACTAGGCAGCACTGCCCCAATTGAAGGGTGTGGTGTTGCTGGTGTGTTGTAGTGATAATAGTAATCCACTATTACTGTTGTTGTTGTTGTTGCTATTGTTGTTCAGCAGTAAACACTTGCCTCCAAACCTGGAGTTTGAACTCTAGGGTACCAGAGAGCAGAAACTACACGGCAGAAAGCCCCCTTGAAAACAGAGCTCTGCTGCCACCTCCTGGCTATGGAAAGGGATGCTTCCCATTATACACACGACCTGGAGATTAAACTCATAAAATCTCGGATTAGATTTCAGAGTCAAAGGTGGCATGATCATCTGGTCCAGAGCCCTGGTTTTGTAGATAAGAGAATTCAGATTAGTGATAGGATCTGGTGACCCCCAGGATACAGTGCCAAAGTCAGGCATCCCAGATGTCTTGGCTTCCAGACCAGGGTTTTCCCAATTGAATCTGTAAAAAATGACTAGATGTCGAGGTGAAGGTATAAGACTGGCTGGGCAGAGAGAAAGGGGTCCCTAGAGGTAGCCCTGGCAGCGGAAAGTGGGGCCAGTTCCAACGAGCAGCTCCGCAGACCTCGTGTTCCTCATCCCAGGAACTTCTGCCAGCCTAGAGGAGAAGCCTGGCAGACTTACCCCTATGGCAGGGGTGAGTTACCAGACCTTAAATGTGTCTGAAATGAAGGTGGCCTGAGCAGTTCCAAAAGCAAGTTCCTGGTCCTTTCCCTAGACCCAAGACAAAGGATCGGCAAGATACTCAAGGTCGGGAGTGTGGCATTAGACTTTCAAGGCCTTTTCCACCTTCTCCACCCTGCTCAGTGGCCCCCAGCAGTTGACAACAGTAGGTTCTCTTCCCTTCTGGTTTCTGGGTAGGTCTAGCCGGTAGGGAGCTAGGATAGAAGATCAGAAGGAAGAAGGAGATTGAGATCACTACTTATTTCCTGTGTCCTCCCTGCAGTTAAATGTCCCTGTGAGGCACCCCAGCCCCCCAGCCCTTCTGTCCCCAGGCTCTGATAAATAGTTCCCCTTATGCTCTGCTTGTACCACCTCCAGGCCTAGAGAGGGCGGTAGAGCCCCTGAGCTATCAGACCTGGAATTCCACTCTCAAGAACCAATTATAAAATTTTCAGGAATTTTGAGAGCCAATTGTTAAACACAGACATTACTAAAAATTAAATTATGTAAACATAATTAAATGAATTTTATACTAGAAAAGATATTACATATTCAAAACTTATAACTTCTCAATTATTTACTACATTTCATTATTATCTACAATCTCTTGAGGTCATCTATAATTATTAAATATGTGTGGCAGAAATACCTATCTAATTGTGTGCTATTTGTGTCTCTTCCCATCTCTGCATTCAGTTGTGTTATATTGCTAGCTTGGAATCGGCCATGGTGGGAATATTTACACCACAGAAATTGGCAAACACTACAAAGCAGGATGTTTTTGTCCTTTGTTAAACATTTACCAGCATATCACTGAGTGGATCCAGTAAAATCCAAGAAAAACCCAAACTGCAAATTTGTATATAAAGGAATCGAAGTGTATAGGGTCATCCCTCCCCTTCCCACCAGTCCTTCCTAGTAAACTTAAACAGGGAAGAAAACTGAGAAATCGTCTCAGGACTGGCATTTACATGCTGGATAGTGTGGGGAAGGGAAGGAAGGCAGAAAGGAAAGTATCCAAGTCTCAACTCTGCTGCTGTCCTCTACTCATAAGATTTCAAACGCATTCATCTATGACAGAAAGTCGGCTACAAGTGTCTCAGGAAAAAAAAAAAAAATTATTGGTTCACCTAAATGAAAATTCCAACAGTAGTCAATCTTCAAGCTGACATGATCCATGATTCATGATTGGATCTAGGTTTTTAGTTGATTTCTTATTTCTCTCTTTCTTCCCATCTCTCAAGTTTGCTTCCTCTAAATTAACTTTATTCCCAAGAAGCCTGCACCTTTGTGATGACAAATGGTCAGGCTTCTTTCCTATACCTTAAAATCTTATGCTAGCAGCCTAAAGAAAGTTCCAGCAAAAATCCCAGGGCTGATTCTCGTTGGCTGTAATTGCCCAGCGTGGTCCTGTGCCCCTGGTTAGGCGGCTGTAGAGGTTTGCTCAGCCAGAGCTGAGTCTCGGGGCTAAGCTTTGAAGCTTTGGATGGGACTAACCCCACCTGGACCCAATGAACTGAGAGTCGGGAGGGGTGTACCTTATCCCTCCTTCCAGGTCCAGTTCCTATTCGCAGAAGAAATAGTGTGGAAAGAAACCACCAATGTCCTTTATGAGGGCTTCCTAGCACCGTGGCTGTGGACGATGCTGAGTCTGTTTCTCACTGTTAAACTTGAGCTCACCGTGCCTTGCCCTCAGGATCATTGTGTGGCATCTGGCAGCTGTAAAACCCCTCCCCCAAGTAGGCTCTCTGAGAATGCCAGTTGGCCTTTCTCTTTCTTCTTTACTCATCCTCACTTCTCTCTTCCCATCAAAGAGACAGTATTGCTAAGATTCTGAGATGCAGAGTCTAAGGTTCTAACCAGCTGGTGCTCAGGCCCAGCGGACACTTTTCCTCTTTCAACTACTGCTAAGAACTAACTGTTCACACCCGCACCCACCTCTATGACCTGAATTCCACGCAAGCCCCTCCCTGCCGACAGGAGGAGGAAGAGACCTTTGCTCAGAGCTGCTGCCCGCTGAGTCAGGAAGAAGAGATCTGAGTGGAGCCAGACAAAACATCTGGACCCCAGATCGGGACATGGTTGGGATCCTGACCCAGGGCTGCCCACAGAGGGCTGGTTTCATGGCCGCTGCTCCTGACAACTCATCCACTTAACAGTGAATTGACTGCAAGCCCACAGCATGCCAGGAGCTCTTCCAGGCATTCGAAACACAGCAGTAAAATAAATAACAAAAATTCAAAGTGCTCTCCTCTCCAAGATGCCCCAGTTCATCTCATGCATCAACTATTGAGCTGAGAGGCTCCTGGCTCTCACCTGCCCCACCTGCTCTCTCCCATCCCTCTGCAAATGCCCAGTACTTCGCCTCTGAGACCTTTGTAATCATTTCCTCCCAGAGTCTCCACCACAGAACTGTCAAGTCAGTGAGGGCCAGCGCTCTCTTCACCATGTCAGAATCCTCTAGCTGACATCACATAGCATAGGAAAACACACAACAATAATGAACTCCACTCAGCAAGACACCACCACACATCGAGACAAACACAGCTATGAGACATTGACATTCCAAGGTTATGGATCTTACCTAGCTGTTTGTACAGTGCTGCCAACATTAGCTCAAGGTGACAAGTTTGTGAACTTAATTGTTAGGCCTTCGTATGATGACAGCTCTGATGGCCATTCTGGAAAAAGAGTTCTAAAATTGCTTTGAAGGTTAGACTAGGTGCTGGCATCTGTGCATAGCTTCCCAAGGGGAGGACTTCGAAGGTGATTGTGGTGATTTTCAGCAATGAAGTATGTGCCACTTCTTCTAGGTTGAATTCAAGAACTTAAGAAGTCTAAGTTCATAGATGTATACTGATCATAGCCATGAAAAAATGTATGAATGTGCCAGAAAAGCCCACATTTAGGGGAATGAAATGGAATTTCTAATCTCCTTGAGTCTTCGTTTCTCTGCAAAGCTGTGTATAATTTTTTTAAGCTGTCTACCTGTACGTTTTATGCCCTCGAGGTGAGGCAAATTATTTACTAATGTGATAGGCAAGTCCTTGCTAAGATGTTCAGGAATGAGACTGGCTCAGTCCCTCTGGTCCTTCTCAGAAAATGCATTTTACGGGAATTTCTGAAAATGAAGCCTTGGCTCTAGCCTGGCTTTGGAGAGTGAGGTTGGCTCTGCACAGTTTGGAGATAGAGGCAGGGGGGTGTTGGCACAAGTGAGGAAGGGCAATCTTCTAGGGAAGAGTGAGACAAAAGCATCTTGATCTGGTCAGAAATCCCTTCTCCTGAGCAGAAAAAGGATGCCTCTCGCCATTCTCTGCTGTCCTCCCTGTCCTCCAAGTGTCCCAGGGAGCAGGGAGTGCAGGATGGAAAATGCCATTACTAGTGTTGAACCGAGGTGACTCTGGACGGGGCAGGCAGGAGTCCTTTGAGAGGGAGCAGGAGAGCAGAAGGCGCCCCAGGGCAGGGGTCTTGGTGAGGCAGGTGCACACTGCACTGCCCAGCTCTGGGGTGATTTCCTTCCTCCCACAGCAAGAGCTTCCCAGAAACATGAGCCATCTGAAAATCCCCCAGGGCTGGAGCCAGCCCAGGAAATGCTGAGGAAACGGTCCAAATGCTGGCGTCAGGGTAGCAGTGGAGATCGGGAAAAAGAGGAGACACCCGTCGGGGCAGAGTGGACAGCATTATGGGGCAGCCTGTCAGGGGTGGGGACAGGTTGCAAAGCTGGAAACCGTGGAGCAGTTGAGGTAACTGGGGAGGAAGCTGGGGGATGGGAACATTATATAGAGGTAGATACTCATGAGAAAAGAGCTAGAACATGTTCTGCATGGCTTTAATTTGAAAAGCCTAAATGTGGCCCACAGACCTGCAGCAGCCATCTCCCCTGGATGCTTCATGAAACAGACTGCCAGGCCCCTCTCAGGTGTAGTGAAGCCAAAGGTGAACCCTTAACAAGATCCCTAAGGTTTGTGGGTACCTTCAGCTTAAGAAGCACAGAGCTGGGGTCAGTGTCCAGTCCAGTCCTCCGAACTGTTTGTTAATGGTCTCCCCCAGGAATATGTACAGAATTCGAGAGTGTCTGGAACCTTTCAAAACAATGTCATGCTGGGTTGACATTCAAGTTCATGGTGAGGGTACCCATCCCACCAAGTAGAATGCATCTTCCATGTCCGGAACTGGTTACTCCTTACAGGTGCATGTGGACTGGGGGTGAAGGGGGGGGTGATAGATATGCTTCACCACAAGCAGACTAAGCAGCTGTGTTCAGATCAGTGGTTCTCACGCTTCAGCACGTCTCACTGTCACCAGGAGGACTTGTTAAACAACTGCAGACTGCTAAGCCCACTCCCAGAGTTTCTGATTGACTATTTCTGGGGTGAGACTTGACAATGTGCATTTCTAATAAGCTCCTAGGTGGTCCTGATGCTGCTGGTGCTGTGACCACAGTGAGAACCACTGCTCAAGTTGGAAGGCAGGTCCACACCCGTGGGTAATTGTTACAGGACCCAGATTCTAGCTTAACATAATGTTCTAACAGCCAACTATGTTGGTTGCAATTAACATAGTTAATTAGCCATGCAACTGAGTGATCTCATTGTTTATAAAAATGCTTTAACACTCCTTAGCTCCCTAACCTCGTGAGATAAATTGTTATTATTCCCATTTTAGAGATGAGGAAACTGACTTGTCCAGGGGCAAATGGCAAAACAGGTTGCCCAGTGGTTCAAACAGAGCCCAAGGAACCTCCCTTTACATGATTCTCAAGGGGTTCCAGCAAGGGGTAGGACCTTGGTTCCCATGGTTTTAAGGCCTTTCTCTCCTTGAAGAAATTGGAACCTCTTTTTCCATGAATTCCATCCAACCACTTCACTGGAGCTGATGCAGATTCACCATTGTATCATGAAATGTCACAATGATTAGAATATCTGCCTGACTCGGTGAAGCAACATTTTCCCAATGACCAATGCATGATGTTACAGATTTATACCTAGGTAAAATGCCCATTCAAAGTGACAAATACAAGGGTGCATTTCAAAATAACTAAGAGTAAATTTTAAATGTCTTACCATAAAAAATAAGTGAGATAATGATGATGTAATCAGTTTAAGCATTCCACACTGTATATCAAATCATCACACTGTAGCCCATAAATGGATACAGTTATGATTTTAATTAAAAATTAATAAAAAAGTGAAAAAAATATAGCCATAGATTTTAATGTAGCCAATTATAAAAAGTTGAGTGATAAGGTTTTGGATGTCACATTGCAACTAATCGTTTAAGAAAATACCAATTTCCAAATTCTGGAGTATAATCAAAGAATATCCATTATTACCTTAAGCCATTAAGATATTCCTCCTTTTCTAACTACATATCTGTGTGAAACTGAATCCTCTTCAGCTCCTTTAGCCAAAACAATCAAAAACAAACAAAAAAACTTACTGTGCTAGATTCGATACAGAAGCAGGCATGAGAATCAGCTATCTTCTATTAAGTCAGAAATTAAAAAGATTTGCAAAAGTGCAAGACAATACCACTCCTCTCTCTCATTTTTTGTTATTGTTTTCGAAAATACAGTTATTTTTCACGAGATTCAGTATTTATGTAAATTGGAATGCATTAATTATTGCTATTTTTAGTGAATTAGTATTATTTTTACATTCTTCTGTTTTATTTTCTAGCATGGTAAATTTCAGTAGGTAGAAGCCGTAGGGACAAAGTGTCTTTGGAGTTCTCAGTCATTTTTAAGAGTATAAAGGGCTCCAAAGACCAAAACTTTCAAAAACTGACAGAACTTTAGCTGAACCTTGAAAAAGCTGGCTGTGGCCAGAGCCTTGGAAAGGAATGTAGGTAGCTATTACTTCTCTCCCAGAACCACTTCCACCCGCCCCAGTGAGGCAAACATCCCCAGTGTAGGGAAGGGGGGAAGGAAACCTCTCACTTCCTTTCCTGGAATGTGCCCTGGGCAGCCTCCCTAGAGCATTGAGAAGTGTCACATCCTGCCCTCCCAAACGGAATGTCTGTGGAAGTTTCCCCATCACTGAGGGTGCTGAGAATGTCTGCACCAGTGGGAAAAAGAGAGGGATCTGGGGGAGGCCCCTGGAATTAATTAAAGAGCAAGGAGAAGGACTTATTGCACCTTCACTGCTATGATGCCCTGCTCCCGGCCAGCACCTCCACTAACAGCTTTGCAGTGAATATGAATTAGCCGCTCTTCTGAGTCACTGGAATTCTGTACTTAAGCTTTTTATCACCCCCTATATTCTCTCTCTCCTCCAAAAAGCAAGCACATGGGGGCACACTGCCCCACCCTATGATATATTCTCCAAGTTTGCAAAATCTAGTTACCTGCCCAGCCTAAAGAAAGGGTGGCGCAAATGGTCTGCTGTGTTACTTTTGCTTTTAGTAGGACAGAGCCCAGAGAGGACACCTGCATCTGTGCCCTACTCATTGCTATAAACGGCTGGTTGTCATCCAGGAGAGGGTCCTCAGAGCCTCTGGAAAAGAAGCAGTGCAGTAAACATGGCTGTAATGAGCTTGAGTCAGGATTGCTATGCTTCTTGGTTTTAAACACACATGGAAGTGAAATGTTTAAGGAAGACATAATTCCAACCTTACTCAAACTTCTCCAGCTTTACTTGCCCCAGGTCAATCTTAATATCAAAACAAAAATTATAGGTGCATTTCATGTGGGAACATGGATACACAAAAGTCGAATCACTATTAGCAAACTGAATTCAATAATATATAAAAAAGCTAATAGGCTTGGCACCTGTGGCTCAAGCAGCTAAGGCGCCTGCCACATACTCCTGAGCTGGTGGGTTAAAATCCAGCCTGGGCCCACCAAACAACAATGACAACTGCAACCAAAAAATAGCCGGGCATTGTGGCAGGCACCTGTAGTCCCAGCTACTTGGGAGGGAGAGGCAGGAGAATCGCTTGAGCCCAGGAGTTGGAGGTTGCTGTGAGCTGTGATGCCACAGCACTCTACCCAGGGCAACAGGTTGAGGCTCTGTCTCAAAAAAAAAAAAAAAAAAAAAGCTAATATATCCTGATAGAAGGTTAGGTTTACTCCAGGATTGTAAGTTTGATTTAACATTAGAAAATCAATTAGTGTTAATACACTACACAAACAGATTAAAGGAGAAAAGGTGTATGATCGTGTCAATAGATGCAGAAAAAAATAAAAATTTTAAATAATAATCAAAATAAAATTTAACAGCTATTGACGTTTTTTTAAACATACTCTCTTAAACAGGAAATAAAAGAAAAATTCCATGATCTGACAAAGAGTCTCTGTAAAAATCTCACAAAAACATCAGATTTAATGGTGCGATGTTGGAAGCTTTTCCTGTGAGGTCAGGAATAAGATACGGATGCCAGTCATCATGATTACTTTTCATCAAGATATTAGAAGTCCTACCTAATACAATACAGCAGGAAAAGGAAAAGAAAATACAAGGATTGGAAAGAAAAAACAAAGTCTTCATTATTTTCTCATTGTATGCCTAGGAATTTCCAAAGAATCAATATAGGATACATTAAAATTAATAAAAGAGTTTAGGAGAATAGCTGTTTTTGAAAATCAAAATACACTAAATGCAATGGGATACACTAGATTGGCTCCTGGAACAACAACAACAAAGACATTAGTGCAAAAACTGGTGAAATTCAAGTTAAGTCTGGCGTTTACCTGTTAGCGATGTACCAGTGTTGATCCCCCAGTTCTGACAAATGTGCCATGGTTACATAAGACATTAACATTGGTGAATCTTGGGTTATGCAATCTGTGCAACTTTCCTATTAATCTAAAATTATTCCCAAGTAAAAAGTTTATCAAATTTTTTATTTTTATTTATTTATTGAGACAGAGTCTCACTTTGTCGCCCCCCCCCCTTTTTTTTTAACTTTTCTTTTACTTTTTTTACTTTTTTAAAACTTTTTTTACTTTGTCGCCCTTGGTTGAGTGCTGTGCATCATAGCTCACACCAACCTCAAACTCTTGGACTCAGGGAATTTTCTTGTCTCAGCCTCCTAAGTAGCTGGGACTACAGGTGCCCACCACAATGCCTGGATATTCTTAGAGACAGGGTCTCAATCTTGCTCAGGCTAGTGTTGAACCTGGGAACTGAGGCAATCCATCTGCCTTGGCCTCCCAGAGTGCCAGGATTACAGGGATGAGCCACAATGCCCTGCCTATTGATCAAAATTTTTAAAAATCAAAACACACAGCCAGGCACAGTGGTTCCCACCTGCAATCCTAGCACTCTGGGAGGCTGAGGCAGAGTATCGTTTGAGGTCAAGACCAGACTCAAGACCCTGTCACTACAAAAAACTAGAAAAATTAGCCTGCACCTGTAGTCCCAGCTATTTGGGAGGCTGATGCAAAAGGACTTCTTGAACCCAAGAATTCAAGGTTGCAGTGGGCTATGATGATGCCACAGCACTCTAGCTCTGGTGGTCAGAGCAAGACTCTGTCTCAAAAATTTTTTAAAAATCAAAATACAAAGATAAATCGCACTTCTGTATACCAGCATCAAACAGTTTAAAAATGACTTTTTTAAACTATGGTATTTATAACAGAATAAAAAGATCAAGTTCCTAGCAGTAAATCAAACAATCACGCACAAGAGATCTAAGAGAAAATTATAAAACACTCTCATTAAGAGCTATGTAATTAAAAGACCTAACACTATACCATGGTCATCGATTAGAAGACTCAGTAGCATACATGTACCACTTCTTCCCAAAGTGATTTATAGATTCGGTGAAATACAAATTTTAAAAAACCCTACAGACATTTCTTCCTTCCTCTCTCTCTCTCCTATTTTCCATCCAACTATTACTCTCTCTCTTAGCTGCTTCTCTGTCTCTCTTTCTCTTTGTATGTAACTCTTTCTCTTTGTATGTAACAAGATAATTCTAGATTTTATAAGGAAATGCAAAAGATCAAGAATAACTAAGACGTTCTTAAAGAAGACCAAGGTAGAATTGTTTGCTGTACAACAGGGGACTCATGGGGCACTGGGAAGATCATCTCTTTTAGGAAAAAGCAGCATAATTCCAAGAAAGAGTATGTTACAGAAAATATGTTAGGCACTGCTCTGAATCTTCTTGTGTATGTCCTCATTCAATCAATCCTCACAACATTCTGACATGATAGAGACATTCCTACCCCACCAACTACATCAGAAAACTGAAGTATGGAGTCCAAGTAACATGGCCAAAAAGCTAGTGACAGACCCACAATTTGCACCTACATTGTCTGAGTCCCTGATTTAACACAATGGTACATTTAAGAACGTAGGTGAACTTACTGGTGAGATGAGACATAAAGGTTTTTGATTTATTTGTTGAGAAAAAAGGGAAACACAATTAGAAACTAAAATTTGAGTTTCTTTTCAAATATGAAGCAAACTGAGGCATGGCGTGATTTTGATGCAGTCTAAGGAAAGAGCCTTCATCTGACTTTGACACTTAGGAATTTTCCACCAAATGCCACAGATGTAGTAAGATGAGATTATATTTCCTCTTGTCATGGGTTGAATTGTTTTGGAATCAGAAGGAATCTGATGGAGTCAGAATGATGTGTTGGAGTCCTGATCCTCGATACCTGAGAATATGACCTTTTTTAGAGATAGGGTCCCTACAAGAGTAAATAAGTGAATGTTAAATTAATCAGTATTATTGGGATGGGCCCTAATCCAATATGACTAATATCCCAATGAAAAGGGGAAATTTGGCCAGGCGCGGTGGCTCATGCCTGTAATCCCAGCACTGTGGGATGCTGAGGCGGGAGGATGGCTTGAGCTCAGGAGTTCACGGCTTGTCTGAGTGAGAGTGAGACCCCAACTCATGAAAAAATTGGAAAAACCCAGCCGGGCACAGCAGCGAGCGCCTGTAATCTCAGCAGCCCTGGAGGCTGAGGCAGCAGGGTGCCCACAGCCAGAGTCTGTGGTTGCAGTTAGCTACGTTGCCAATGCACTCTGCTCAGGGCACAGTATTGAACTCTGCCTCGAAAAAAAAAAAAAAAAAAAAGAAAAGAAAGAAAAGGGGAAATTTGGACACAGAGCTGTATGCAGGTATAATGTCCTAGCAAGGCTGGACTTACGCTTCAGTAGCCAGAAGCTCAGGAGAG
>CAUYPK010096791.1:0-16075 GCA_963574355.1 Loris lydekkerianus
GTCCCAGCTGCTCGGGAGGCTGAGGCAGAAGAATCGCAGAAGCCCAAGAGCTGGAGGTTGCTGTGGGTCCTGTGACTTCACGGCACTCCACCAAGGGTGGTAAAGTGAGACTCTGTCTCTACAAAAAAAAAAAAAAAAAAAGAAACATATGAATCAAACATCACTGAAAATTAGTAGGTGATGCATAAAGAGATGGTTCTTATTGACATTGACTCAGGTTGACTACCATACACATTTTGAATAAGCATCAATAGCCAGTGTTGAGTTTATATACAATAGCTTACAACAAATGCCTGTCCATAGAATCAAAGGTTATATGTGGGTCTGTGAAATGATTCAAACATTAGTTTCTGAAAGGTTTCACACCAAAGCAGAGCACAAAATAGCATATATTGCAGTGGTTCTCAACTTTGGTGTATCATATTCAACTGTGATGCTTGTTTCAAAGTGCAAATTCCTAGGCCCCATTCCTAGAGATTCAAATTCTATACATCTGAGTTGGGGCATGGGAATCTGCATTTTTAATTAATACCCCACAGGTGTTTCTGATGAAGCTGATGGGCCATACTTTGAGAAAAGTTTGTCAGGCTTGTGACATTTTTGCTTTCATATACCTTAGAAAATAAATTTGAGAAACTATATACAATGGATATTATTTAGTCTTAAATAAAAGTCGAGAAATTCTGACATGCCACAATATGGAAAACTTTAGGACATTATGCTAAGTGAAATAATCTGGTCACAAAAAGGCAAATACTGTACATATGATCCCACTTATCTAAGATATCAAGAATAGTCATAATCATAGAGACAGAGTAGAATGGTGGTTGCCAGAGACCTAAGGGGAGAGAGGAAATGGGTCACTGTTGTTTAATAGGTATAGAGTTTCAGTTTTATAAGATGAAAAGAGTTATGGAAATAGATGCTGGTGATGGTTGCACAGTCCACAACGTTGTAGACTGAAAAGGTCACTGAATCTATAAATTTAGAAAGCAGAACTTTATTTCTAAAGGAGTGCACCACAACATGCAGATGGAAAGCAGAACCTCTAGCTAAAACCAAAAAGGAAGGGTGTGTAGGGGGTCTGGAGGTGGTGGTGGATGAGACAGGAATTTATGCTGAACGGGTTGTATACATATAGAGCAGGTTATAAAAGAAACTGGGAGTATTCACAAAGAGGAGGTGTGCACATACATAGTAAGCTAACATGTATGTTACATGTATCCCGTGTTCACCTGGGATGGAGACTTAACATTTGAGTGTATTGCAGCTATATTTAAATGTATTATTATAATAGCTGGGGCCTATATGTCAGAAGGTGAAGCTGAGGACGCCGTGGTACTTAACACATGTCTCGACACTAGCCAGAACCACTTCAAGGTTTCCCATCTCTTACCAGGAGGGAAAGCTGGTCCAATTGCTGTGTTGAAACCATGGAAAGGAGGAATAGTTTCAGGTGGTTGGTCAAAATCAGTGGAGTAAGTCTTTTTAAAGGGCTGGTTTCTATTTAACCCTTAGGAAAGGAAGTTTAATGGTGATTGGTGAGGTACAGGGTATAAAATTGTACTTCCGACCTTCCACCATGTCTTGGCTGGGGACTCAGTTTTTTCTGAAGTCCTGTTAGACAAGGGGAGTCCATTCAGTTTGTTTTGGGGGCTTAGAGTTTTACTTTTATTTCTCAACATTATAAATGTATTTAATACCCCTGAACACTTTAATTCTACTGTCCACTTAAAAATGGCTAGGATGATACTTTTTTTATGTTATGTTTATTTTAGCACAATTTTTTGAAACTAGGGGGGGGAAACTATATGCAGTTGACCCTTAAACAACACAGGTTCAACACAAAATACTCATCTTGAAAGTACTTGAGATGCAAAACCTGTGTATAGAGAGAGGGATAACTTTTTATATCTGTGGGTTCCTTAGGGCTGATTGCAGGTCTTGATGATGTATAGATTTTGATATACTGGGAGATTCTGGAACCAGTCCTTGCATATACTGAGAGACAGGTATACTCTTGCACAGGTTCAGAAAATAAAATGCATGATTATTTTAAAATAGCTTAGTTTCCAAGGACATAATTTCAGAAATTGCACAGTGTGTGTGCGCTTTAAATACATTTTATCAAAATCTCAAAGCTGTAAATTTCACTCCTTTTTTATGGGAAAAAAATCTCTGTTGATTTAAACACTTAGCCATATAACACTTGTGATTTCATGATAGATTTATTTTAAATAGAATTGCTTGAAACTTGTTCTATAAGAACCGTATTAAGTATCGCTTTTTTCTTCTTTTGAGACAAGTCTCTGTGATCTGGGCTACTGTGCAATGACATCAACATAGCTTACTAGAACCTCAGTTTCCTTGGGCTGAAACAATCTTCCTGCCTCAGCCTCCTGAGGAACTGGGATTACAGGTGCGCTCTGCCACACCCAGCTAATTTTTCCATTTTTTGTAGAAATGGATTCTTGCTCTTGTTTAAGTTAGTTTCGAACTCCTGACCTCAAGTGATCCTCCTCCTTGTAGCTCCCAAAGTGCTAGGATTACAGGTGTGAGCTACTGTGCCCAGCCTTAAGTGTTACTTTTTAAAAAGATGTATGTTTGATTCAAAAAATGTGTGGCAGGAAATTGGAAATACATGTATTTTCTTTATAATTTGGAATTTCTAACCGCTCAAAACATCTTCTGCCATGGTTGGGTGGAGGTAGAGTCTTGATCCTCAGTTCCTGGTGTACATGTAACTCTGATTTTAAGCACATGTCTTCAGCATAAGGGACTAATGGCTTTTCTGAGAGTTGCGTGGGTATTCATGATCAAAAAAGGAGGCAGAGAAGAATAGCTGCCTGTGTGCTAAAACAGCAAAACTAACAGGTCAAATGACTATAAAGAAAAAAGCACTTATACTAAGAAAAGTTATAAAACGTGGTTAATTTGATTAGAAAAGTCTTGATTGTATCTCTGTTTAACTTCATGAGTATTTTCTGCTATCTCTTATAAATTCCTGAAACTGACATTCTATGTGTGTTTTTTTGCAATATGAACATAGCCCCACAAGTAGATAGATGAGGTGGCACAATTGGTTTTGACAGTGTACATTAGGAAGGAAATTAAATATATCTAGTCTTTACCGCTTCTTAAAAATTCAAAACCAAAATTATCTTGAAAATAAGAGTTTATGTTTATTCTATACTATGGGTATATATGTACCAGAAAGGAAATCAGTGTCTCAAAGATAGCTGAACTCCCACGTTCATTGCAGCATTCTCCACAATAGCCATGATGCAGAATCAGCCTAAGTGTCCACTAATGAATTAATGGATAAAGAAGTTATACATAACAGAATAGTACATAGCCTTAAAAAATAAGAAAATCTTGTCATTTGGAGCAACATGGATTAACCTGGAGACCACTACATTACAGGATTCATGCCAGGCATGGAAAGACAGTGCCATATGGTCTGGCTTACATGTGGAGTGTGAAAAGTTGAATTCATAAGTATAGAGTAGAATGGGGGTTGAGAGAGATTTTTTAAAAGACTTTAAAACTTTTATTTTTATTTATTTATTTATTTATTTTTGGATATTTCTGAAAATAATTTAATTAATGATCTTTAAAAAAAATTTTTAATTAAATTATAGCTGCATACATTGAGAACTTTTATTTTTAATATAAAATAATTAATCTTAATACTGGGCTCCCCTCCCACATTTGAAAGTGTCGTATCCTTGGACCTGCATCCTCTGCTCATTATTGTAACAATTCCTGATCTTAATTTTTACTAATAGTTTTCTTTCATCTTCTAAAATTACAAAGCAATAAACCTATGATATACAAAATGTATAGTCTCCTTGTAAAAAGTGAGAAAAAAACTTTGCATTTTAACCAAAAGCATTTTTAAGGGAGTAGAGGAAAGATGCAATCCTTCATTTATGAAACAAATTAATAGCTTTTGTCCTTGGAGTGATTGAAGGCTAATAGATATCCTGCTCTTTTTCCCTGTGACTAGTGGGATAAACTCTCTGGCTTTTGTTTATGGTGGCCTTTCCTTGGCCAAAAGTGCCCTCCTCTGGCATCTCTGCTCACGCTTTAGGGTCAACTCAGGTGCCCCCTCCTCCAGGAAGCCTTCCTTACCTTTCTCTGTGCTCCCGTGGAAATCCTGTACCTATCTTTATCATAGTACTTACCACATCACATTTTAATTATATATTTCTATGTCTGTCTCTCTTGGGAGACTTTAACCTCAGTATTATTACTTTTGTATTACTATGCCTGGAACAGTGCCTGCTCATTAACTATTTTGCTGAGAATTAAAGAATCATCCAGCTCATACCTCCCACCTGTTTGTCATCATAATTCTCTTGATCATATAACAAGATTTTGTTGAGGGTGAAGCTCACCCCCAGCACAGGCATTGTACCTTGGCCTTCAAGCTTCTGCTTTAGCCAACCAAGCTAAACCTGCCCAGCTTGACCAGCAGCTCATTGTAATAAATTGAGCTCAGACTGAAGCTGGCACTATTAAACCACCCATCAGCCCAAAACTACCCTTCAAAGAAGCAGCAAGACCAGGCATGAAGCTGACCACTAAGCCAGCCACTCCCTGTTTATGTCTATACGTCAGCATTGAAATTTTATTACTATCTCACGGAGATTTTCTGTATTCCAGACCTGTACTCTTAAAAGGAAAACAAAATTGCTTATGTCTGCTCAATTACTAACATAATACTAACTTCATTCTGAATTTGAAAATCTCAGTTTCTTTATGACAGCCCAGTGAATTAAGTGGGAAGAAAAATATAGAGGGTCTGAAAGTGTTTGCTTTTCATTTTAAAAAATTAAAAAAGAAAAAAGACAGATCCAAGTTGACAAGATTATTAGTTACTCTTAGAAAATAGGAGCAGCGTGGGCCTGTTTTCCTGAGTGCATCCTGGAGATATATGTGTCATGTGCAGATTTTTAGATACTGTCTTAACTTAGAACATTTATGCCACTATAACAAAATTCCTAAGACTAGGTAGTATATAAGCAGCATAACTTTATTTTCTCAGCTAGGCACAATGGCCTGCAATCCTAGCACTATGGGAGGCTGAGGCAGGAGGATTGCTGGAACCCAGGAGTTTGAGATTGCTATGAGCTAGACTGAGCCTGGGCAATAGAGCAAGACTCTGTTTAAAGAAATAAAATAAAATATGTACATATATTCCTCATAGTTCTGGAGACTGAGAAGTCGGATCGAGGTGTTTGTATTCAGTGCCTGGTGAGGGCCTTCTTGCTACATCCCTACATGGCAAAAGGGGCAAAAAGGAAAAGGGGACTCAACACCTGTCCTCACAGAAGAAATGGACGGGCAAAAACAGGCCTCCCTAGTTCCCTTGAGCCCTTTTATGAAGGTGCTAACTCTATTCATGAGGGAAGAGCCTGCTTGACTTACTTAAGGCCCCTGCTCTTGGCACTAACACACTGGGTCTGCTGTTACAATGTAAGAATTTGCAGGGGGGACACATACATTTACTATAGCAGGTATTCACCAGCTGAACATAAAATTACATCTCATATTGACAAAATAAAAATTAATAAGAATTAAAACAGTTGCACTTGGCACTTTTTGAATTCTTATATTCTATAGCCTAAATTTTAGCAGAGAAAGTAGTTGAAACATTTATCTTGTGTCTTTTATCAAATAACTATAGTATTGTTTATTGTTTTCTCTTCATTTTACCCCTTTAATGTAGGAATAATGGGGGGGATGAGGGACATAACAAAAAAGAGAAATGCAATTCCCATTCCAAGTAGATTTTCTATTATTTTAATGAAGATCTTCTATTTTATAGTCTTGAGGACCTGCTAGTTTTTCTTTGTAACAATAGCTGTGACTTTATGATGTATTCATCAACACTATTAAATATTAAATATTATAACATAGTAACACTAACTGTGCCTTTATGTGGACTTGCCCCTGTTGGGCTGAACCCTGAACCGTCACAGGCAGTGAGGGAAAGTCTTGTGGGATCAGGACAGCTCATCGTAGGCACAGGGAAGCCTTTTATTCTTTCTCTTATCAGGAAAAAAAAAAGAAAAGAAAAAGGAAAACTTACCTCCTCTCAGGCCCCTGGACCAGGTCTTAGGTATTCTCCAGCTGGTCCCACAGAGTTTGAGAGTTTGACCCTTTTCTCAAGAATGATGAGTACAGTGAAAGTAAACCATGTAAATTCTGGAATCAGAACCAGATTCCAAATCTAACCGAGTTAGATTTGTACCTTTTTCGGGCCACTTCTTGTTCTCTGCCTCTATAGTTTGTGTCAAATGTGGATGCCAAACCAATTGCTTACTTTACAAGGTGACTATAGAAATTAGATGCAACACGTGTAAAACTTATAGCAAAGTGTCTGTAAATGTTAGATGGATCTTGATAAATCAGCTCTCACAGTTGCTGTTGCTGCTGCTACATTAGTATTATATTTTTCCGTTACATTAGTTTGTATTATTTCCTTTTTAAAGTTCGGATTTTATAGTGATTAGTCTGTGTTTCTCCTGTTTCACAATATCAATTGAGTGTTTTCACTGGTTTTTTGTTGTTGTTTTGAGTCTTAGAGTTATTTCTTTTGTTAGCTTTACCTTTGGCAACTTTTCTTTCCTTATTAAGTTAATCTAATACTATATAAGAGAAAGTAGACACTCCAATAGGCCTTGCTAAGCAGGGTTGAATGAAGTTTAGAAGTAGCTCGTAACAAATTGGACATTTCCTTTTTTTTTTTTTTTCTGAGACAGTCTCTTGCTTCATCTGGTAGAGCACGTTGGTGTCATCATAGCTCCTGCAGCCTCAGACTCCTGGTCTCTGTGATCCTTCTGCCTCAGCCTCCCGAGTAGCTGGAACTATAGGCATGTACCACCATGCCTGGCTAATTTTTTCTACATTTGGTAGAGATGGGGGTCTTGTTCTTGCTCAGGCTGGTCTTGAACTCCTGAACTGAAGTGATCCTCCCACCCCCCAGCCTCTTAGAGTGCTAGGATTGTAGGTGTGAGCCATTTCACCCAGCCTAAATTGGACATTTCTAATTAGAATTTAAAGCATGGTTTTAGATATTCTAAAAAAGGTTTTTAATAATCTAAAATCAAAACATAAAGATTTAAAATCAAAATTTTAAGTATTAGGTAGTATTAGAATAGCTTTTCTAGCTTTTATAATAAGCCTAAATTTTTTATTAACGTTGGGTTTCATAAAAATGGCCTAGGATTTTTTTTTTCTAGTGAAATACAATTTGACAAACTTTTAAAGCTGGTTTATAATAATTTCCAAATCAATAGAAACTGATGTATTGCTAGCTGATGTTTCACTTGTAGGCCCCTCTGAAATAACTGTCTGTATCCTTAAGAATTTAGATGAAACTGGCATTCTTATATGCAGTATTAGCAAAGTGAACTTGGGTTGATATAAGTCAGATCAATATTGGTATTTTTATGACCCCAGCATAGACAGTGCCTGTATTGATTGTTGTAAACAGCAGTGCGCTTTGGGGAACTGCTAACCAAGGTGGTGTTGGCACTAAATCAGGGGAAGAATTATGCAACACAGTTATAAGTCAGCTCACTAAATTCTTAGGAAGAAAGTTATTTGGCTTCTGGGTATCTCTGGAGTGAGCAAAGGGTTCAGGGATGGAGAAGTCCCCACTTAGTGTGGAGGTGCTGTCTCTGGTGCAGGCCTTTCCTTAGTGAGCACCAGGCCTTCTCCAGTTCCCTTGCCAAGGAGTCAAAGGGTGTTGATTGGGCTCTTACCCTGGGGAGTCTCACTCATGAGAAGCAGGAACATCATCACAGATCACACAGCTTGGGAGGCAGTCCATAAAGGAGCAAGGAAAAAAAGGGGAAGGAGGCAGTTATTTGTAGAAGCGGAAGATAAAAGAATATGCCTTTTGTATTGTTTCAGTCTTAGGCAGTAATGTGTCTCACAATAGTATATGTCATTGCAAAACACTTCTCTTCATTATAGAGCTTTTATTTTACTAAATATGTGAGCAAAATTTCAGGCATCCAAGAGGGCTCCAGAAATCCATCTGTTTAACCCACCGAGTCTAGCGCAGCACAGCTTGTAAATAGGTAGATGATTAGGAAGTTAGGAAGTCTGCCTTAATGATAATGGCACATAAAACACCATTTGTGTTGATTTC
Organism: Loris lydekkerianus; assembly: GCA_963574355.1. Taxonomy (NCBI): domain Eukaryota; kingdom Metazoa; phylum Chordata; class Mammalia; order Primates; family Lorisidae; genus Loris; species Loris lydekkerianus. The sequence continues at coordinate 8,168 of CAUYPK010096791.1, forward strand.
AAATTCCATATACAATAGAATTATTCTTTCATGTCACTAATTCTCACTTGGCTGAGCCTGATCTCTTGTTATAGAGGATAGACATTAATGCATAAAAGATTATCTGTAACTGTTTATCTAATGCAGAGATCTAGATAATCGTTTTAATGTGTTCACTTTAATTTGATCACTGAAGGCCCATATCCATGTTTCACTTTAATGTGATGTTTTTGTGATTAAGAACTTCTAAAATTGATTTGGTGAGTTATAGAAAGAGAGAGTAGTAAATTTTTCTTGTGTAAAACACAACTCTCACTGATAATATTGGCATTAGCCATCCTCCGAATCTTTCCTATTCTTAGGAAGGAAGGCTTTGAGGTGCAGTAAAATGCTCATCCACGGTGTTAACAGGTGATTTAAAAGCTCATCTTTTTTTTTTTTTTTTTTTTTTTAAAGAAACAGAGTCTCACTTTTATCACCCTCGGGAGAGTGCTATGACATCACAGCTCACAGCAACCTCCAACTCCTGGGCTTAGGCAATTCTCTTGCCTCAGCCTCCCGAGTAGCTGGGACTACAGGCACCCCACAAAGCCTGGCCATTTTTTGTTGCAGTTTGGCCAGGGCCGGGTTCAAATCCACCATCCTCGGTATACGAGTCCAGTGCCCCTACCCACTGAGCCACAGGTGCCGCCCTAAAAGCTCATCTTTTAAACATATGAAAAACTGGAATTATTATCAGGAATTAGTAGTTACCATATTTTTTGCTACCAAATGATTCATTAGAGTCAAGTTCAGCCTGCCAGAAAATTTCACCTAAAAAAAAATGCAGTAGCTGATAAGGAAGTACTAATTGAGAAACATAGGTATGATTATTTCCAAGGCAAGATATTTTAAATATCTAAATGGCTCATTACACTTATTGAACTTCCTTCCTTTCTCAAGTAGCTCTAAAATCTGATCACCTAGGCCTCTTAACCTTATACATATTTGCTAGACTCTTAGAGTGTTTAGTTTTTTAAAAAATAGCAATTCTTAACAATAAATAGGTTGTATTCCAGATCATTTACGTATTAGCTATTTGAAAGCTGGAGCACATATTCACATTATAAAAATATTGTGTGTATAGCTGATATTCACAAAAGCCTACTTAACCTATTATATAATGATGTTACAGAATGTCCATGAAAAATAGTTATTCATCCAATTTCTGTTAAATGTTTATTCTGTTTTAATGGTACAATAGTCTACCCTCACATTGCTCATATTCTGCTGTTTCTAAAGCAGATTTTCCCTTTCTCCCAAACCCTTCTCCCTATCCCTGCCCCTCACCCAGCTATAGTAATTTTCCTGCCTTAATCTACTTGGAGTCCAAACTAAGTATCAAAATCTCTCCTTACCTTACTATTTACAGAAAGCGCATACCTTTTTAAAATCTTTCTAAGGTTTTCTGCTTCTATGAAACAAAGGATGTGGGATAACAAAAAATTTCATGAAATATTGGGCATGTGTTTCATTTGTAAACGACAAAGAAAACGTATTGCTAGGTCACTCAGAATACTCCTTGTGCTTCTAGGAAAAGTGGTGGGTTTGAGGGGCACTCAAAGACTGAATTGAGATCCACTCACAATTGGTTAGATGTCTCCCTTTCTAATAGTGACTCTACAACAATTTTGAAAGTAGGACTGGTTGTCTAGGAGCAGTTCTTTCTAGATAAAGAACAGGGTGGAGAGACAGGCCAGGCCAGTGATGGTCCCTTGCTCCTGAGATGAAAGAACAGCTCTATCCCTTCCTGATTCCACTTAGTGATTGTTGGTGCTTTTTTCCTTCTTCTAGGAGCAGCTATCTGTAGAGTTTACCATCTCAATCTCTCTCCTCTGGCTTCTGCTACTACTCAGTTAGTTACCAACCTCCAAAGCAGCGGTTCTCAACCTGTGGGTCACTATCCCTTTGTAACAATGAAAATAAATCGAGAATGACTGCTCCAAAGGGAAGCTCTAAAGTAAGAAATAGTCACATCAAATGCATCTAAAAAGCATTGAAAAGAGTCTGTTTATCAGCTTAGTGTTGGCTTAGTGCTCCGTGACCCCAAAGTGCCTGTAGCTCAGGCAGATTTAGAAGGTGTAATTGGATTCTCTTGTCTGAAATGGATGTATCATACTGTAAGTTAATATACTGATAGGACAGTAAGCTTGTAACGTTCAGTCTGTGGACCCAGTCGCCACCAGTGCACATTTATGGGCCTTTCAGGCTGGCCTACAGAGAGCCTTTCCTTGTGGCCTGCTACTGGTTGGCAGGTTGTGATACCTGCCACACAGTTGTCTTTGTGCTTTTGAGAGTTGGTAGAACTTGTAAAACCACTCTCTTGTTTCGGTGTTTTTCAGATTGGGATCCTGTCCTTTAGTTTGTTTTGTTTTCATTGGTCACTACATTTAGATATTCAGTAGGTTCCAAATTTAAGATTTTCCCATTTGTGCATGTATTGAGTGTAGCAAATTAAAGTGATTAGCAGCCCAAGGAAAATGCCATGTCTAGCAAAAAGATTTTTTAAAAAGAAAGAAAAAAAAGACCAGAGCATGTTTTAAATGTCCCCTTTTCTTTACATAAGACTAAAAGAAAGCTTTATGATTTAAACCCCTTTTTCCTGGCCTGATAGTGAATCTCTGGTTATTACTGAGCATATCAAAGTCCTTGTTTGGTGATATTTCTTTGTACTCCAGAATAATCTTAATTATTTAAAAGATTCAAATATAAACTGATAAGAACAGATACTACACTTACTACACTTGATCTTAGCCAAAAGGGGCAGCACCTGTGGTTCAATGGGTAGGGCACCACCCCATATACCAAGGGTTGCGGGTTCAAACCCAGCCCCAGCCAAACTGCAACAAAAAAATAGCTGGGCTTTGTGGCAGACACCTGTAGTCCCAGCTACTCGGGAGGCTGAGGCAAGAGAATCTCCTAAGCCCAGGAATTGGAGGTTTCTGTGAGCTGTGATGTATGGCACTCTACCTAGGGTGATAAAGTGAGACTCTGTCTCTTTAAAAAAAAAAAGTAAAAAATAGATTCAAATATATTTGCAGACCACAAATCATATATTTGTGAAAGTCACCAGTAGCCTGACTACTATATCTGTGCAGAGCCTGCAAAGTGGGGGCCGGTGGTGCTCGTCACTGTGGGCAAGTTGGCTGCCTTCCCTGATGTTTCATTGCCTCTTGGATCAGAGGATGGGGCAGCTTCAGCATTCTGCTCTTCTCAGTACTCCTTGGCTTAAACAGCCTGATGATTCTGCCTTTGGAGCAGCCATAAATGTGCTGGGAAGTGTCCTGTGCTTTTGCTTCACTCCTCCATTTCCTGTTCAGAGAAGGTGCCAGAGGAGCAGTTTGATTCGTCAGCCCATGACATGCTCCTGTCAGAGATGGCAGAAGGTACAGCTGGAGCAGATGCAGGTTTGGCCTGCAAACCAAGAGGGGAAGAAATGGTCCACATGGAACAAATCTTTTTAAGCTTCTGATTTAGTCCTAATATTGTGGCTTCTTTCAGGTTCCATTCCTGTTTTTGTTCACTGTTGTGCTGTTCTAGGAAAGCAAAGCCTCCTTGGAAAGAGGTTGCCTTTTCCAGTTGAGTTCATACTGGCAGAAGCAGAGAGATCTAAAATGCAAGAGAGTGATAGACCACTCGGTGAGCAAGGGATCAGGTAGGCAGCTGTCTCACACAGCAATGAAGATTTAGCAGAGAACCTAAAAAGAAGATGCATCCTGAGTATCTAATTGCAGTAGCCACCACATATTGGAAATGATGAAATGAGGTGTAGTTAAAGGAGGAACTTGAGAAGTAGGCTAACAAGACAGAGTACCAGAAGAGCAAATGCATTCTAATAGCATGATACTCTGAATAAATGCAAAGTCAATACATACATGTATATAGGAATTTTTAATAAAGAAAGGAGAGGCTTTCACTTTCCCTTATATAGCCTTTTGTACTATTTGAATTTCCTAACCATGTGATAGATGTTTCTTTTTTAAGACGAAAAAATAGGTTATCTGGGTGATAAGACTATGGGCCTTTAAAATTCTTATCTTCATGATCATTTTATAATCTAATATTTTTTATTCATTTTTTTGTGTATGTGTGTGATAGTATCTCACTGTGTCACCCTCTGTAGAGTGCCTAGTCATCACAACAACCTCAAACTCTTGGGCTGAAGTCTACCCTCAGCCTCCCAAGTAGCTGGGACTACAGGTGCCTGCCACAACGCCCAGCTATTTTTTGGTTGTAGTTGTCATTGTTGTTTGGCAGGCCTGGGCTGGGTTGGAACCCGCCAGCCCTGGTGTATGTGGCTGGCACCCTAACCACTGAGCCATATAATCTAATATTTTTTAAAATAAAATTAAGATAATTTAACATTTTACTTTTATTTCTTATAAGCAAGTGTGCAAGTAATACCTTTCTAGTATTAAGGAAGTATCCATACCATAGTTGATAGGGAAGCTATGAGTTTTAGTTAAGGTAGGGCCTTATGATAAGGAGAAAAGGGTAAAATAAGGAGAAAGAGAATCATGGCTTGGGAATTACCAAGGTCTATTCCAGATGACTAGGTTTGATCTGGGAACCCTTCACATTCTTTTCAGAATTCTACTGATTTCTGTTATAAATTTTATTAAAACCCAGATATGCCATCTTTCACTCATGACTTTGCTCCCCCTGTGTTTCCAAAACTAAAGCTGATATGCTTTAATATGATGAACCTGCACCTGTTTTACTGTCTGATTTCTGAAGGAAAGTGGAATATGTAGGTTTTATGATGTACCAAATGAAGGAGAAGCTGAAATAGGAAGTATGTAGAGAATCCTACAGTATGTCTAACCTGCTTGTGAATGCCTTGAATGAAAAGCCATTGTCTAAGACACCGCATATGAAATATTTTTATCATGAAACTACCACCTAGCTTCACGTGCATTGTTTTTGCCTTGTAGTTCATGTGTTCTCTTTCATAGTCTTTTTTGTTTGTTTGTTTTGTTTTTGAGTCAGAGTCCCAATATGTTGCCCTCGGTAGAGTGCTGTGTCATCACAGCTCACAGCAACCTCAAACTCTTGAGCTTAAGAGATTCTCTTGCCTCAGCCTCCCAAGTAGGTGGGACTGCAGGCGCCCACCACAGTGCCCAGCTATTTTTTGTTGCAGTTGTCATTGTTGTTTTAGCTGACCCGCCAACTTCGGTGTATGTGGCTGGCACCGTAACCACTGTGCTACGGGCGCCGAGCCTCTTTCATAGTATTTTATTATCTTATTCCTCCCCCCGTCCCCGCTATATACATACTCAAATATCATTTCTCCCACCTTTTGTGAATCTTACCGCCAAATCCCGTTTAGAATCTCTCCTCCAGCCATCAGTGATATCCGACTTGGCTCGAGAGTTGGAGAATTGAGGGAATGGAATCTGTTAAGTGTGGGCCAGGGCCAAATCTGAAAGATTATGTGGACTTCATTCTTTAGTGAATGGATCTCAGTATCAGTTTAGGGATTGTTTTTATTTTATTTTATTTTATTTATGTATTTATTTTTGCAGTTTTTGGCTGGGGCCGGATTTGAACCCACCACCTCCGGTATATGGGGCTGGCACCCTACTCCTTTGAGCCACAGGCACCATCCTAGGGATTATTTTTAATTGTGAGGATAGAATCCCCCAAAACAGTGATTTAAAGAAGTTAGGAGTTTTCTTCTTTCATTCTTACGGGAAACATGGAGGTAAAGAGTTGCTGGTTCTAGTCCAGCAGCTTAAAGATGCGGGGCTGGGTCTCTGCGTTCCCTTGACCTTTCCCTGATGACAGCCTCCCAGTTACAAGATGGATACTCTACCTGCGGCATCTCGTCCACGCTCAAGACAGGAGGAAAAGGAGAGTAAAGAGGGAACAGGTTCATGCCATCAGAGTCATTCCCACAAACCCAACATAACAACTTCACTTTTCAACTATTGCCCAGATCTGTGTCTCGTGGCCAATGAGAGTTCTGTTGGAAAAGAAGCAATCAAACAATGGGTATTTCTTGGGTAACCAGCATGAAATGACACAGCTCCTTCCCCTTGCAAACTTGCAGTATGAATTTTCGAGAGAAAATTACTGCATCAAGCATTCGCCCTTCCTCTGCCCTCCTTTTTTTCAAAACTATGGAACCTGTTTTTTTTCCTGCCTCTCATGAGACTATCTGTATTTTAGAACTTTGGAAACATACATTCTAAAAATGATTAGAATGAAATCAAATGCTAAATTGTATGGGCAGACTGGAATATAGTGAATGTCAGATAAAGGAATGTGATGGGAATAGCTAAAAAAGATTTATGAGAAAGAAACTTGACCTGGACTGTGATAAATGGGTTGAATTCTGTATGTTAAACTCAACTGGTGGATATACATGTATGTCATTACACATTTATGAAAACCAGTACAGAGGACAGCACCAGGAGTGACCTGTAATGTAAGCCTGGGTGTAAATAGTTAGAGATGGTGAGGCTGGTGTTGCAGTGAGGGGGGAAAGAAACAATGTCGCAGATGTAGAATGATGGGTGGCACAGGACAGTGTGGTGAGAATGCATTGGTGCATAATTTTAAATACGGTTTAAGTGTTTAGTGATTACTGGAAATGAATTTGGATAAACTTAACATTTTAGTACTCACCCCTGATTCCTAGTCAACTCTATAAAGTTTACATAAGAAAGTTTAAAGTATTTTAGTATTATTTTCTACAGAGGAGGAATGATTAGTGATTGGTATTTTGCAGTGGTGCATATACGTATTTATTTCACTATTTAAACTCAGCTGATACTCATAGGATTAAAATTACATTCAAATTTCTTGGCAAAAGTGATGCTTAAAACTGAGTCCACTGCTTCTGGGAGATTATTTCTAAGAACTGTATATTTTCTGCTTTGGTAATTTTATTTTGCACTTTTCTAGCCAGGTATACTGATTCGTAGATATAATCTCTGTACTTTGGGAGGCCGACACAGGAGGATTGCCAGCCTGGACAACAAGGCGAAGGTCAATCTCTAGAAAAAGACATAGGAAAAACTACCTAGGCCTGGAGGCACACACCTAGAGGCTCAGCTACTTGGCAGACTGAGGCAGGAGGATCTCTTGAGCCCAGTAGTTTGAGACAGCAGTGAGCTATGATAAAACCAGGGGGACAGAACAAGACCTGGTCTTAAAAAAAAAAAAGAAGAAAAGAAAGCGTTTTTATTTTGTGGCAAATAGTAATCATTGTATAAAAATCAGCATTAGCCATTTTAGTTTTCTTTAAAGGAAATTATGATCCTGCTAAAGTAAAAACATCCTCTTTCCGTTGGTTATTTTAATTAAGCAAAGTATAATAAAGTTGAGTTCTAATTATTTTTCTTTTTATAAATTATTTTAATAGTTTCTTCTAATTGCACATTGAGTTTAATTGAATTGGGTCTAACTTGATAAACTCCATGTCTAGGGGTTGAAATTTAGACAGGTAAAACTACTATAGTCTCTGAATCACCATTTCTTTTCTTTTCTTTTTTTTAATTTTTTTTTATTGTTAAATCATAGCTGTGTACATTAGTGCAATCGCCTGTACCCATTCTAAGATGCACCATAGATGTGGCCCCACCCATTACCCTCCCTCCACCAAAACCTCCCCCCTCCCTACCCCTTTCTTGGCCCTTTCCCCATAGTCTTGTGGTATACTTGGGTTATAACCTTCATGTGAAAGCTATAGTTTAGCTTCATAGTAGGGCTGAGTACATTGGATACTTTTTCTTCATTCCTGAGATACTTTGCTAAGAAGAATATGTTCCAGCTCCATCCATGTAAACATGAAAGAGGTAAAATCTCCATCTTTCTTTAAGGCTGCGTAGTATTCCATGGTATACATGTACCACAATTTGCTAGTCCATTCGTGGGTCGATGGGC
>CAUYPK010096793.1:0-36994 GCA_963574355.1 Loris lydekkerianus
AGGTTGTAACTGGGTTATAGCTTTCATGTGAAAGCCCTAAATTAGTTTCATAGTAAGGCTGAGTACATTGGGTACTTTTTCTTCCATTCTTGAGATACTTTACTAAGAAGGATATGTTCCAACTCCATCCATGTAAACATGGAAGAGGTAAAGTCTCCATCTTTCTTTAAGGCTGCATAATATTCCTTATCTAAGTCTCTCCTAGGAACAGAAATTCAGAGTGGGAGTTGTGGGAAGCAAGACAGGACAGGTACTACTAACAATTTGCATTCCCTTGAGAGCTGTGGACTCTTCAAATATCTCAGAATGAAACTAAGCTTCCTGCATTTTATTCTTATTGTATATAGGGTGAGTTTTGTTTTTTTTTCACTTTAGAAAAAATCTCAAATTGCCCTGCCTTTGCTTAAAGCCTGTGTTCTACCTGGGAATGAGAGAAGGAAGGCAGTAGAAACTGATTCAGGTTGCTGGGTTTGTAGTATTTCCTGAACTCTCTGTCCGGTTCTGCTTGCACCTCAGTTCTCTGCAGTCATTAACACAAAGTCCCTAGTACTGGTACCATTAATCACCATACGGCCCAGAGATATTCAATATATATTCTAGGAACCCTGGCTTTGGTGATTGCCATATCCTTCTGTGTTTACATTCTTCATTAAATGTGACTAATTCTCTAATAAATTGTTGATTAAAATGATCATCACCTAACCAATATCTTTTTTACATTATTAGGAGTTTCTTCCCATCTGCACCTTTAAATTTCATTTTAGTACAATATTCAGTAAATAGAAAGGTAAGTATTTATGATCAAAATGTGTGCAATCTTCATCAGGAACCAAAAGTGCTTTATTATACCCATTTTAATGCTATCTATCTATTTTAAAAAGACCCCCTTCCTCCCTCCTTTTCTGATGTTAATGAATAAGCTTCCTCTTAGAACATGTCAGGGCGAAATTTGCACTGAATAAAATTGGATGAGCAAGGAGCTGTTATTCCAACTATTGCAATGGAAGAGAAGATCCAGAGCTCAGTCTGAACTAAACCCAGCTCCATACCAGGTGGGAGAGTTCCAAGAATTGGGGTAAGACAATCATGGTTTGTATATATTTACTACCTTTTATCCAAAAGAAATATAGACTGTTTTCTATCTATCTGACAGGAGAAAATTTTAGAACCTGAATTAAGGTGCCCTCAGGGGTTAGGCTCCTAACTTCCACAGAAAGTGAGAAATAAGGGTGATAGCATTCTTGCTGTTCACATTTCAGTGAGATAATTCCCAGATTATTGAAAAAACAGTCCCGTGTTGTGACACTGACAAGAGATGTTTAAGAATACTGAAATTTCAAGGGTCAGAAAAAAGATAGACCATTACAATTTTTTTAAAGCAAATGCTGTAAGAAAATTGAGTCCCGAAGCCAAGAATTAGGAAGTAGCTTGTCCAAAGTTTAGTGAAGTTGAGGGGAATGTTAGGGCTGTCTTGGTCAAGTGCAATAGATTTCCAGCTAGATTTCATTAACTTCAATCTCAGACTAGTGAAGTATAGAATGATTCAAGAAACCATTTGGTAGAAAATCCTAAACACTAAGACACATTCCTAATTCATTTTATTTGTTATACCCCAGACAGTCATTTCATTTCCCCACTCAAGGAATGAAGTTGACAAAACTAAATAGTATTCTCTTTAAAATTTGGTCTGATGTTCTTGGCTTTCATTTGTTCTGTATCGGAAAATATCCTTGACATAAAAGGCTATGTAAAGTATTTTATAAACTGTCACAATTCATTGCTCTCGAAAAGATCTAGTAAATTATAACGAGATGCATGTTCAATATCAATCAGAATCCCAAAGATTGTGAATTGCTAAACAAATATACAGTAGGAAGTAATTATCTCATTAATTTCAAATATGTAGAGGAATCTTGAGATAGTTCATTTGTGCAATGTAAATTAAGTAAAGATGCAATTAGCACAAAAGATTAATTTTTGTAAAACAAATTAAGATAAACAATTGACACGAATTTACTTAGGTTTGGAATTGATGTTCTACTTCTGCGTTAGAGGAATTTGCTGTGGAACTCTTGATATTTTTCTTTTGTTACCTGCCTTTCCTTTTACTGCCTAGGTTGGTCAAATACCAGTTAATTACAATTTTTAGAAATTTTGTAGCTATACTTCAAGGGTATTCTAACTCTACCTGCTGTGCATAAATAAGCAATAATTCATAAACATACTGTGACATGTAGTGACTGACAAATGTTTACCCTTGCATGTGTTATCAACTTTGATTATTTTAAAATGCTTTAGCCAGGGATTTATATAATGTATGTGGATATAGCATCAAATAAATGAACAGCATCACAAAAGAAAACAATGCAAAAATTTTAAATTGTCAGAATTTGATAAAGCTATTATATAACAGAAGTTTCAAGTAGCCAAAGTATTATGTAAAGCAGCGGTCCTCAAACTTTTTAAACAGGGGGCCAGTTCACTGTCCCTCAGACCTTTGGAGGGCCAGACTATAGTTTAAAAAACAAACTATGAACAAATTCCTATGCACACTGCACATATCTTATTTTGAAGTAAAAAAACAAAACGGGAACAAAAACAATCACCACCTCATGTGGCCCGCGGGCTGTAGTTTGAGGACCCTTGGTAAAGTATACTTAAGATGCCAACCTCCACTCTCAATTGTTAGAGGTCTGAAAAATAGAGCAGAAGAAACAGATGTTCTGGAATTTGTTTGTATCATCCTTTTGCCTTTAGGATGATTTTTATAGAACCTTTATCACACATATATTTTTATTCATAATTGTGTTTATGTATAAATATACTATTTGATAAAAATATTTTGCTAAAATACTTATACACAAACACCTATAAAGTAAGAATCTGAAACAATTGAAAGATCCAGTTGACAATTATAGCCACATGCTAACTTTGTCATTGAATAGAGATTATATATTTTGCCATAACAATTTTTCTGGGTTGTAAGAATTATATTAGTTAATATAAAAATATGCTTTCTGAACTATAAAGCACTGTATAAATACAGGGCATTGTTTTAAAGTTGAATGAACTAAACATAAACTGAAATTATGATCTTTATACTAATGGTTTATGTTCACAAATGTTATGCTTATCAATTTTATGCAAAACAAGCTGTGAACCACAACTAAAATACATCATCTCTTATCAAAATTGACTACAGATTATCTTGCTAGTTACTTACAATTTTATTCACATCTTATTAAAATTTAACCACAAGGAGTTTTATGACTTGTTTATCAATACTGAGTTTCATTTGTGAGCAGTTCAAGCCCTAACATGTAGTTATTTACAATCAACCTATAGTATTTCTATGTGATTAAAATGAAGAAACACCGTCAAGAGAACACATTCATGTGACTTCAAGAAGTACCTGTGAAGCACTTGTTTTATTAATTTAAGCTCAAAAAATATTTAACAATACTTTTCACCAAATAAAATGTTTGACGAGGTTCCTTCAGAATTTCCATAGATCATTTTGGCTACATTTGTTCCAAATTTGATCATTTGTTACAAATATTTTGAAGTACAAAATTGGAGTTAATCCTTAATTTGATATCGGTCACTTACATAATAATTAAAATTGTAGTAAAAAGCATATGACTATGGTTGGTAGAATAATGGTAACACCAAGATGTCCATGATATAATGTCCAGGACTTACACATATGTTACATTATATGACAAAAGGAACTTTATGAAATTAAGGTTGCCAACCTTAAAATAGGAAGGTTATCCTAGATCACCCAAGTAGGTCAACATGATTATGAGTCATGATAAGCAAATATCCTCTGGTTGCAAGCAGAAGAAAGATGTCGACGGAGAGGATTCAGGGACTCTTGTTGGCTGTCAGAGGAAAGGGTCTATGTGCAAGAACAGAAAAGAGACTTCTTGGAGATAAGATAAAAGCAGCCACAAGCTGTCAGTTGGGGAACAGGAACTTCTATAACTGCAAGGAGCTGGATTATTCCAACAATTTGAGTGATCCTGGAAGCTGACTCCACTCCCAAAGCCTCCGGTAATAAATACAGCTAACATCTTGATTTTAGCTCAGTGAGACATGTGTTGAACTTCTAATCACCAGAGCTGACAGCTAACAAATTTGGGTTGTTTGTAATCCTTCCACAATGTGTGTGAAACCACTAAGACAGTGACCTGATGCATCTAATAAAATTAGTAATTTTCACAAAGAAAGGCGGTTTTGGTTTTTTCAAATGCACTCTCACTTATTTACATAAGTGAAAGGAGCTGGTTGTTGTTGCAGTCTCACTTATTAGTCAATCAACAAGTTTTACGAAAAGCCACTTAAGGGTCAAGTACTGTACAGTACTGTGACATGGTACTAGAATCAAGCTATTGAAAACACACTACCTTCCTGAAATATGCAGAATTAGAATATAGATTAAGTAAGATAACAGAAATCTGATGTAATAGTATTTACCTCTTAAAAAATTCAGCTTACTGCTATAGATTAATAATATATAAGGAAAAGTAAGGAAGTAAGGAAGGATGAGGAATAAAAGAAAATACAAGAATACTGAGAGACTGATGTTGGTGCCGTCATCAAGGAAGCAAGCTGGACAATGAATTGTGACCTCCAAGCTTGCAGGAGCTGGGCCTTCCCATACCTATGGGGAAAAGGCCCCAAGCAACCTCTGCAACTGTTGTTTATTGAGAACATGCGCCCCTCCCCCAAGAGCTGCCCCCTTCACTGGAGGTCCACAGCTGATCAATCTCCAACTGACGACATCCCTTCCTTAATGTCCAGTAAAGGCCACTTTTTCTCTGCAAGCCCTCTGTCCTGGTCAACCGCCACTTTGTCTCTTCAAACCTGTTTCTCCAGTTCCTTCATATCTTTCTGCATAGGTTGCTACATAAGTCCATACTACATAAGTTGTAAAGTAGGTTGTTACATATTTTATTACATAGGTTGCTACATATCCTGTTACATAGGTTGCTACTGACTGAAAAAAAAATGAGAGACTGAACCTTAAAGACCATTTTCTCTCTATCTAAAGTGCATTAATTTTTTTGTGCAACACTTGAATGTATGAAATCACATCCCCTTTTTGTTTAAATTAAAGAAATCTGTGATTTCAGAAGCAATTGCCACAGTGGATGAGTGTTCGTATCTCTTCATATCCACATCAATATCTGTTGCTTGAGACATTTTGAGACATTTTGCTTGGGCCATTTTCACTGGACTTAAGTGATATCTCATCGTGAATTTGACTTTCATTTCACTGATGATTTGAGATATTGAACGTGTTTACATGTTTGTTGGCCACGAGACTACCATTTGCTCTCAGTGGAACTGCAAACTAATGAGATCCCTATGGAAAGTAGCATGGAGGTACCTGAAACAACTAAACGTAGACCTACCTTTTGATCCAGCAATCCCATTACTAGGCAGTTCCTCAAAGGGTTAAAAACAAAGATGTTTTATCAAAAAGATACTTGCATTGGAATGTTTATAACATAACAATTCATAATTCCAAAGATTCAGAAACAGCCTAACTGCCCATCAATTCGTGAATGGATTGTAAGATGTAGAAAACCAGCCATAAAAAATAAAAAAAATAAAAAAGATGGTGATCTAGTATGTTTTGTAACAACCTGGATGAATCTAGAGACCATTCTTCTAAGCGAGGTGTTGCCAGGGTGGAAAAACAAACACTGCATGTACTTAATACAAAATTGGAACTAGTCAGTTAACCTGTATGTGCACATATGGAGGTAAAACTCAACAGAAATCTAGTGAGGCGGGAGGAAGAGAAGGGGCAGGGTTAACTCATGTCTAATGGATGCAGTGCACATATCCTGAGTGAAGGGAACACTTAAACATTGACTTAAAATGTACAAAGGCAAATTATGTAACCAAAATGCATGCACCCCTGTAATATTCTGAAATAAAAATAAAGTTAAAAATAAAAAATAAAAAATAAATTCAAGAGAAAAAAAGCAATTGCCAGCATTGGTGGCATAATATGTACTACCATTATCATAGGGTTTTCTTCTGCACGTCGTTATTTATTTCTTTATTTTTCCCAAAGAGGACTCAGGTGAACATTTGTGGATACTTTTGTAGAGGCTGGCCTCTTTCACTTACATTGAAAATGTAAGTCTAGAATGTTTATGATTTTCAAATAATTGAAACCACTTAGTGACATTGCTTTATTTATATTTTAAAAAGTTATTGTGCTTACTTATCTACACTGATATGTGATTTGGGGATTTAATTTAAAAAAATCTGCCCTCATCTCATTTTAATCTAGATGCATTCTATTTGCCTTTTCTTTTGTTTGTTCCTTTTGCCTCGGTCCCCCACCCCTCGCTTCTCATTTTTTAGCACTCGGGCAATAATTTTTGCTATTTTAATGACTTACTATGCCTTTAAGATGATAAAGAGGGATAATTCATAATTTATTCTCTTTCCAAATACCCCTCCATTCTAGCAATAGACGTATTAAGAGGTAAGCGGCTCGCAAAACAGTTGTACATTACTCTCTAATTTAAAAACACTTGCCATCCCATTGGATTTTTGGTTCTGTATACCAACACTTGCTCATTCATGAGATTGTTGTGTACAAAACGTGATGATAATGTCACAATTACTATGGTCTTTCGTTCTAAAGAAACCAGTGCTACATTACTAATTTACAAAATTTTCTTCTATAGCCTTTGAATTTGCATTTTTGACACAAACTGTTACAAAATACAGACACAGGATCCCTAAATATAAGCCATTGACTCTAAATTGTATCTTAGGTTTTGTAAACACCATGTAACTTACCAAGCACACTTGATTTTTTTTCAGATTGCCAATGCTTTTGTTAAGAATATCCAAAGCTTTTAACATTATTAAAGTTCTCCTATAGATAAGGTAAAATGAATTTTTTTTTTTTTTTTTTTTTTTTTTTTTGTAAGGAGTAGGAGTTGCAGTGACCTAAGAAGTAAGTCTAATTTTTGACCAGGGAGATGTGGTGTCTCTCATTCTCATGGGTTGGGTTCTTCTCTTCCCAACTTTATTTACTATTTTAGTACTTCCCAGGACCCTCAAAGACTCTATCATCAATGTTATTTCCTGCTCAAAATTGGTTGCTAGTTGTTGGCATGGGGGGAGGGGGTGGTCTAGTTGGAGAACAATTTTTAATTTTGTCCTGTGTCATTAATATATATATAAACATATATGTTTAACATTTAAATTTCTCCCTTGGGGGAAAAAACACTTTATCTTTCAAGTGCCTTAATTATATGAAGAAATATCATAACTGAATTTATCTGATACTTAACAGGTCAAGAGCCTTAAACTTAAAACTGAAGACAAGTATCTATTTATTCTGTGTGCTATGTAATAATATAGCACTTTGAATAAAAGGTAGGTTTGCCAAATATCACTTATATCTAAATGATACAAGGAACCTTACGCTGGCATTTGAATGGAGATCCCAGTAACCTTTACGGAGCATCTGCTTTGCACACTGGGTATTGAAAAAGAAAATTGTCCTTAAAAACTTTATGATCTAATGGGATATAAAAGGAGCTTAATATATGATCATTTTATGATAGACATTTACATTGAGAGCTTTGAGAGCATAGGAAAGAACAAGTGCAAACATCATTGATGATAAAATAAGGCTTCCTGAAGCAGATGGGCAGGCCAACAGATAGGATGTGGGGAGAGAATTACAGTTCTGTTTTTAGGAGATTAAACTGCAAGATAAAAAGCAAGAACAAATATAGAGAATTTAGGAAGAAATTCCAATATTTCAATTTAGCAGAAATTATGAAGAATTGAGTGCTAATTCTATACTTTGCATGGTACATCACTTATTTCAAAATCACAAATTCCTGTGGCATGGGATATTTGTGATATACTTATTTAATGAATTTTACACAGCAGCTCCTTTTGAAGATTGGTTTCTATAAAAAGATATTTATGGTGGAGTTCGTCAGTGTCACGCAGCCACTCCACTTCCTTCTTAGTATGGCTTCCTGTACTAAATGTCAGAAAAAAAAAAAAAAAAAATTTACCTCAGACAGGGAAAGTAGTAATGAGAAAGAGAAAATTCCCTTATTGTATTAACTGTTTTCTCCGAGAAAGCAAAGGTGTGGAGATGGTTTTGTCTGAAATGTTTTCCGGAACACCAACACTAGGGTATGGGCGTCACTGGGTCATCCTGGTGTCAGGGCCAGAATCAAGGTTCAGTGTTCATCAGCAGCTGGCACGAGTCATCCCCCACCTGTAGCTGTGCTTATAGTGCCTTCCTCATCTCAGCTTCCCAAAGAGTAGACAAAGAACAAGTTTTGGAATATAATAAATCCACTGGCAACTTAGAAGTACGCCATCTTTTGATTGGACAGTGGTTAGTGTTTTATAGCCCTGGAAAGTAGGACATGCCTTAAGTCTTCCTCTGAAAAGCCTGAACACTTTTATAATTTCCATCAGCCTGTCCAATAGTTTCATAAATGCACCATCCTGCATGTTGAAACATACTCTTATTAGAATACCAATCAGTGGTCTCTGTTTCCTATACTGAACTTTACCTGAGACATTATCGCAAATAAAGACCCAGACAACTCCCAGACCAAACTGTCAGCACATACAAGTTCAAGTGAAGACAAACAAAAACAGTGACATGCACCGCACTTCAAAAATGGTTCTCTCTGTAGGTACAATTCATTCAAGCTGGGATCTTGTTTATAAGAGTGAATCATTTTACTGTAATTGATTCATACTTGTATTTACAGTAATAACAAAAATAAATAAATGTGAATTATGTTAAAAAGCTTCTGTACAACAAAGGAAGTAATCAACAAAGTAAATAGATATTGTGCCCACAATAATTAAAAATTTAAAAAAATATGGAAAAGACAAGAAGATAGACAAATGGCCAACAAACCTATGAAGGAATTCTACACAACACTAACCACCTTAGTTCTACAAAGAATTACCACATTACTGCTGGTAATGGACATTACTAAAAATTAAAAAAAAAAAATAATAATAGATGTTGTCAAGTTCCGTGAAAAGGGAACACTTATACACTGTTTTTAGCAAGGTAAAATTGACAACTGCTGTGGAAAGCCCAGTTTGGGGAGTCCTCAAAGAAATGAAAGCACACCTACCACTTCACTTAATTTAGCCATTTTACTACTGGATATCTGCTCAAAAGAAAATAAGTCATTTTGTCAAACAACAACAACGGCAAAACCCCAGTACCACCAACAACATCATAACACAGGCACCAGCATGTTTGTTGCAGCCCAATTCATAATTTCCAAGGCATGGGATCAACCTAAGTGCCCCTCTTACCCTGTACACCAGGGAGTACTATTCAGCCATCAAGAAGGAATCCAGTAATGCATTTTGCAGCAATTTGAACATAACTAGAGACCATTATCCTAAGGGAAGTGTCCTGAAAACAGAAAAACTGATATTACATGTTCTGTCTTGTAGGTGGAAGCTAAAGGAAACATATATATGTTCATAAAGAGCTGTTAAGATATTAGAAACTAATAAAGGGGGAGGGTGAATAATGGATTCAGAGACAAAAATCTACCTATGGAGTACGATGTACACTATTTTAGTGGTGGTTGCACAGAAAGCCCTGACTTTAGCCAAGTTTAGCCAAGTAACAAGAAACACTTATACTCCATTTTTTTTGAAATAAAATAAAAGGAAGTGCTTAGGCAAGACTTGCCTCACCAAAGAGAAGGTAGCTCCATTTTCATAGTAACCTATCACCTAGCTCCTAAAGCTTTAAACCTCCAGAACATAAAATTAGATATTAAATTAAATCCTGTTTATCTGTATCTGGCAATGTGGTTCATTAATAGCGACAGGAAAGATATAGAAAAGAAAGATTGTACTTAAACCAATAGGAAGCTTTCAACATTTTGTTTAAACATGGTAGGTGAATTAGGCCAGTATTCCAACCATTTCTATATAAAATGATACTATCTACCTATACTTTAAGTAATGTCTATAACTAAACATACTCATTTTAAAAAAATTTTCAGGTATATTCCAGTACAGATATGCAGGGAAGTTTAAAATGGCATTCAAGTGGAGGAATGTATGCTGATGTAGCCCTCAAAGAAATAAGTAGTTGACGTATAGGATAATGTTGACAATTTATGCAGGTCTGTAAGAGGAAATTAACCTGCACTGTGAAGCTGGAAGCATCACTAACGAGGTAGAGCGTGGCCAGATCAAAATGAATGAGGTCAGGTGCCCTTGTAGGCACTGGAGTGAGAGCAAGCCTTTCTTGTGGCAAGGCCTCCCACCTGTAGCTATGAGCAGGTAAAGACCTTTTTAGCTTTAGCAAAGGCAGAACATCTAAAAGAGGGAAAAACACCTGCCAGCTATAGCTTTCAAGCAAGAACAGGAGTGTAATTACAAGATATGATTATATTCAGTGAGTGAAAGAGGCAGTAAAAAGCCTGCTCTTTCTGAAAACCATTAAAATACAAAGGAAATAGAAAATCATTTACCTCTTCTGCATGTAGGTAAACAGTAAATCTCACTGTGGTAATCAGGTCACAGAAGTTCCTTTTATGTATTAATCCAACAAGTACAGTGCATCTTTGAAGAGTGAGGCCCTGGGTCATGTAATAGGAGTAGAGACAAAGTAACTAGGTTCAGGGGTATCAGACCTTTTTTTTTATTTTTCCCTTTCTGCCTCACATTAGAAGAATCAGAGTTGCCTTGGGCCACATGTTAAATACACAAACACTGACAAAAGCAGATAGAAAAATAAATAAATAAATAAATATATACATACATACATACATACATACATAATAGGTTTGTGCTTTTTGTGATATCTGACACCACACATAAGCTAAATAAATTAAATAAATAGCTCACAAAATCAGGTTGGACATTACTGGACCAGAATTCACAAGCAGATAAAAACCCACCTTAAGTGAAATAGATGTGAATGTTTGACATTGTGGGAACAGACATTACACAGGTAAAAATCATCTAAAGATTTCTACAGAACATGTGCTGTAAAGAAAGTGAAAATAATGCAGCAATATGGCTCAAAACCCAAGGGATTTTCAATATTTAGAGTTTATATACAAAGGAAGGACTCTGAGCTGTCATAGAGAGAGTTTACCGGTACAGAATTCAAGAAATAAGGTATGTTTTTAGGAATGAAAGGTCAGGGATATTGAACACTGCACTTGAGTCATGTTGTGAATACTGAATGTGGTGACTGAAATGTCACCTGTGACCTTGTCCAGACTGGTTTTGGTAGGTGAAGGATAGGAAGATTCACCACCTAGTGAGTTCTCTTTTCTCAGTCACCTGAGAAACTCGCCTGGTGGCTCCTGTGGCTCAAAGGGGTAGGGCGTTGGCCCCATTTGCCAGAGGTGGTGGGTTCAAACCCAGCTCTGGCCAAAACTGCAAAAAAAAAAATAAAAATAAAAATAATAATAATAATAAATAAATAAACTCGCCTGATGCAATGCTAAAATGGAGGTGGAATAACAGAAATTTGAAGAAAGATGAATTTACAGCTTTTTCTTCTCAGGAAAGAGCAAATGAGACTACTGCTAGAATAACAGGATGGTCAGTGTGGTAAAGCTGTTCGACTTTGGAGATACTGAGTAGTAACCAATGCTAGTATTAATATTAATACTAATACATGATATAATACCTTGTGTTTGGTGTGTTTGCTTGAATATGTGATTAAAGTGCTTGGTCATGGGCCCTAAGAAGGCACACTTTTTATTTCATTCAGAGTTGGAATTTAGAAATACCAATACTATGGTGATGGGGGTAACAAATGAATGGGTGTGTTACAGACTCAGTAACACATATAAAAGAGTGACTAATGAATGGACCGTAGACCTTAACATTCTCAAAGGGAGGAAATGAATAATGGATAGATTACAAACAAAGGGTAGGATTAATATATAAGTGGATATAATGTGTTCAAAGTACTAGAGAAGTGTACTGTGAATACTTAAAAAAGAAAACTAAAGAAAAAAAAAAATTTGAAAGCCAAGGCTCCCAAACTTTAAAGTCGAAAGCTGAAGAAGTTTATGATGATAACAAAATTGTCCCAAAGATGATTATAAAAGAAGATAGGGAAGAAACTTTGAGGAAATTTTTATTAGAGAAAAGTAACTGAAAAACTATTACCTGAAATAAATATGCTTACCAGGTGGAGTTGCTCGGAATTTAGGACAGCAACTTTGATAAAGTAAAACTTTGTGCCAAGAGCTATGTTTTCACTGAATGAATGGAAGTTAGAAGAAAATCAGTTTATGACGTAAACAGGAAATTAGTTTGTGAAGAACAAGAGTGGTTCATCTAAATGGTGTCAGCCTTCAAGAAACAGAAATATAAATTTTTTATCTTCAGAAGATAGAAGGAACTAAGCCATTTGATTGCTTTCAAGGCAAAGGATAATAATGACCCATTTCCTATAGAATTATGGTACAATGAAAAATAAAATAAACACCAGGAGTTTGAGATGGCTACAAGGGAGAATTCAGAGTGTCCTCAAGTTGCTTTAGGAAAGTTGAAAAGTTCAAGCAAATATTTTGAGAAGAGTTTGACATTGGCTTATCACACATTTGAAGATCTAGAAGAATGAGACGAACTAGTTTGCTAGGTACGGATCAGGAAATGAATCAGATTAGACGTGACAGGAAGAGACTGGACGATGAGTGCTCAGGTCATGAGTGAAATAGGAATATGCAACGTCATGGGATTGGACTTTGTCTACCCAGAGAGCTGGGCAGTCTGCTCAGCACTGTGATTTACTCTGTATAGTAGGGACATCCAGGAGAGGTACACACCCACACTTAAACCAAAGGTGGCAATACAGAGCTGTGTGTCGAAACAGAAGCTATCTTTGCTCTCCTGCCACTTATCCCATTCCTTCTGCCATTCTACCTGCCTCACACGCTGTGCCTGTACTATCTCCTCCATAGAGTTCAGAATCCTTCAGCGCAGTATTCAGACTTGTCTTTCTGCTTTGCATTTTGCTCACCCTTTTGGAAGCATGCAAAACCCAATTTTTATGCCAAATTAAGTAGGAGACAGAGACATCACACGATATAAACACTCCCTGTTTATGAAACTTCTCTATTTAAAAGAGTGACTTTAATTTTAAAATTAAAGTTATTTGTGTGCAGTTAACCCTGCACACGAATACAGGTCTTAATTTCTCAGGTCTACTTACACATAGATTGTGTTCAATCCGTTGTAGATCAAAACATAGGATTCAGAGGTTTTGAAATCAGGGCATAACTTTTTAAGTTTATATGAAAAACAGAGGTCGCCAGAATATTTTCCCTTCTTCAGTGACCCACACTTCATTTTGCTGACTCTTTTGGTATTTACCTTGGTATCTCACAATCCCATTTTGGTGTTTTGTATTTGAACATCATTTATTACAGTGAGATCATTTAGATTGGGAGCTAAATTTTTTACTAAGTTAAAAATTTACAAGCAATACAAATGCCTGTTTTATAGTTAAAATATTTTATAGTTATACTTCTTATCTTAAAAAACATAAACACACACACACATACCCATTTGAGAATAACATTATTCCAGAATATGTTATGCTGACATTTGAGCTTTAGAGTAACCTACTTTTCAATGGTCTTAATCTCAGATGCATGGAAACAAGATAATAGTTTGAGGGCCCATGTCCATTTCAAAACTGAATTTTTGCTAAATGTCACACAGTAGCTCCCTGCTGTTTTTCTAGACACAGTATATGGGTTCCCAGAAGGAAAATATACTTATGGAAAGCCATATCCTATAACTCAAGGGTAATGTTGTATGCCAGCTTTGAACCTGAAAGCTCTCTATCCTGCTGCACGCACATTTTCGTAATTTAAGTGCATCCAAGTGTATATTACAGTCAAAGAAGCAGACTCTTGTGCAAAAATGGTCTGAATTACTTGGTACGAAGCTCATGCTTAAGTAGTTACAGCATTTTGGATGTGGGTAATAAAAATCACTCTGGAGTTCTGAATACCCAACCACATGTCTAGTAAGAAAAACATACATAATGCTTACAAATCAAGAATACAGTGTGTATGTGTGTGTGATTGAACACTTATTGGTTATTTCTGGGTGGTGGTATCATGATTACTCATGCTTTCAATTTTATATTACTAAAAAAAAATATATTTATCCAATAAATCTGTGGCATTTTTAATATCATAAATAGTATATGAATATTTTCTGTCTCACTGACTCTGAGGAAATCTCTGGATAATTCACAGGAAAATACACAATAGGTTTTAGATGTTTGTAGCTGAATTTCAGAGTTGATGTCAGTTTTGGAAATATAGACTTTGTAATCATTATTGCATAAATCATAAAACTAGAGGCTCAATGTGATCCCTCAGTGGAGACAGTATAAAATAAGAAGAGGAAAATCCCAAGATGATAGCCTGAGGGAATTCTGCTATGTCATAAGTCGAGAAAAAAAGAAAATCCACCCAAGATCCAGAGAGAGATTGGTCCAAATGTAAGAGAAAATGTAGAAAAAATACCCCTTTCAAGAATGTAGGGAACTGGGTTATAGCTTTCATATGAAAGCCATAAATTAGTTTCATAGTAGGGCTGAGTACCAGTTTCACAAGAGAACTATCCTAACATTTGGAAGATAGCCCTTGCATGCAGACAAGACAGATTTCTTCCTCCTAACACTTGATTTTTGTACCTCATTTTTCAGGTATTGTGTTTTCTCAGTCTCTTATGGCTTCCATCCTCAGAAAAGAGACATAAGAACTCTTCAGGGAATTCTTAGTCTCTGGAAAGGCCCCTGAGGAGAAGCCTCTGGCTCTTTAAATAAAGAACCTGAGTTTTAAACAAACATTATACTTTTAGCTGAGCTACTATCCAACCTGACTTCTGGATGGACATTTGCACTTCCAACCCTTTTCTCCCCAGTTGTCAGTGCTCAGGTATGTATTGCAAGCAGAATGACACAGAAGATAGAACACAGAGTTGACTGGAGAATAATTTTGCAGGCTGCCACCAACACAAATGCTGCTAACAGTAAATAATTTTGTGTGCAATTATATGAGGATTACAAGTCAGAGGGAGTAACAGTGTCATTGGGATCATTGCTCAGCCCACCACTTCTCTGTCTCTGCCACAGACTCTAGGATGACATTCCTTTATTCCAATAAATTAGAACTCAAGGGAGGATCATGTGTCATGTAGTCTAGTGAAGGAATCAGCTGACACTTCTCTGATTCATTGATCCAGAGGTGAGTGTTATTGGAAAGGAAATAGCAGATACACTAAAATTTATTAATAAGATTATTAATGTCTACTGCCTCTCATCTCTTTGCAATCCATTCATTCATACATTATTTTCCACATTTATTGAACAAACTTTATTCTGCTCCAAATCTATGCCATGGTTGTGATGTAATAATTCTGACCCTGAGGTGCTTTCATGACTTGCTTTTTATCTTTTCCTTTCCTCCTCATGTTTTGCACCCTTTCGAAACTCTTCCCCATATCCAGAATTTAATAGGCAGGAAATACATTTTGAAGGTAAGAACTTAGCTGAGATGGCACACTATGGGATAAAATACTATAAATGCAACTTCTCAATAAATAGGCAGAATGACTCTTCCCTGTCTGGAGACAGAAGGGTGCAATAGATGACCTGAAAATGTTTCTTCTATTTTCAAAACTCTCTGAAATGTCTCAGAGTAAAATGGATGGAAATAAGCTTCACTGGGAGTCTTCTGGCTGAAAAGACACATAAATTTAAACTTGTGCTTGCATCTCTCCTTAACTGATGGGAAATTTCCCCTTCTTTATTATTATTACTTTTTTAAGATTCTGATGCCCTTTTATCTTTTAATCAATGAGCCCAAGCTCAGAACCTGTCCACCTCAAGGCCTAAGCTGTGCACAGCATGTTCTTTAAATCCCATGACACTCACTTTTTCCTTCATAGCCCACCTCCCTTCTCTCTAAGTCTCTTCTTTGGTTCTTCCTCTTTCATTGCTGTTCCTCCTCGTGTATTTTTTTCTTATTTGCCCCTTGGAATCATAAAAGTAGAAGGGCTTTATTATTATATTAATTGTAGTATTATTATTATATTTGTATTTGTTTGATTTGAAGTGTGAGTGGCAAAAGCTGGATAGAAAATTATATTCTCTCCTCAGCCCTTCAAAGTGCCACAACCTTACTGAGAAAAAAGAATGCTTTTTTGGACGCCAGCCCCATATGCCGGAGGTGGAGGGTTCAAACCCAGCCCCAGCCAAAAACTGCAAAAGAAAAAAAGAATGCTTTTTGAAAAATATCCTCAACTTCCTATCTTTCTTTCCTTAAAAATCCTGATATTTTCACAGATCTGTGATTTTTTCTTGGAATAAAATTACACAGAATGTAGACATATTTATTTATTTCTTCTACCCATTGATAATTTAACCCCTCATGATCCATTTCCTATTTGAAATATTCTCTGAAAAAAATGAATGACGACTGCCACCATAAGTGCAACATCTTTTTTGAAAATTCTTATCTTACTTTGTATCTTTTTTGCAGTCAATGGTAGTGATTTAATTTTTATTAACTACTATTTTCATCCTGTATCTTTACATCCTATGTCTCTGATTCCCCATTCTTTGTCTGTTTTCCAATTTTAATATTATGTTAATATTATGTCTTCCAATTTTAATATGTTAATATTATGTTTTCCAATTTTAATATTATGTCCTATTTAATATTTTAAATAGTTCCGTTTTGTGACTGAGCTCCTGTCTCCTTTTCACATTACTTCTCCTAGCATTCTTCTCCATACTCATGACAGATATCCTACAATCAAACTGAAGATCACTACATATAATAAATACCCTCCAGTCGCTCTTCCAAGGAATTCCTTTTTACATGTACATTTGGCAGACTCCAACTGAACTTGATTCTTAAAACATATTTTCTCCCTATTGTTATTCATCTTGGCTAATCTAATGGTATTCATATAATGCAAATAGTTATCCAAAACTTGTCCAAAGAAAAAACGTCATTTTTTTTTCTTCATGTTTTTCAGTTGTCTGATTCTTGTAGCAGCTGCATGTTATGCAATAGTAGTAGGAAATGTGGTGTAAAGGCCAATAACATAGGCTTTCAAGTGTATCGTCAGGGTTTGCATTTTATCTTCAACCCTGATCGCTCTATAACCTTACCCAGGTCACTTTTCCTCTCTGTGTCAACAATTTCTCACTTGTACTATACTCCTAAGACTAGACTCTGTCTTACAGAATTTGTGTCAGAGTTTACTGATGTAATACACATTAGACATTTAGAAATATAACTAGTTCATAATGTAGTTAATAAATGTTACGTATTTTAAGCTTTTATGCTTGTGATAAACAATGCACTTATCACATTACACTCATATACATAGAAAACAACAGGCAATTTTGCAATGTAATTGCATGAAAGTTCTGAAAACAGAGCAAAGGCAAACCCAGTTCAGATATTACAGGAATGGAAACTGTATCCATCCAAACTCCAGAGGCATAGCTCATTGTGCATGCCTTCAGATACAGCTTCCTCATTCTGAAGTAAAGATTAGAGGCACTTCTTTGTAAATTCAGATTTATTTTCTTTGTTCCTTGTGCTTCAGCCCTGACACATGTTTCTGCATCTGCATCTCCACATTAAGTCCTAACTTAGGCATCCTGAGTTTACAGGATGTTTACAGATCACATTTCCCCTGGTGTTTCTCAGAACTAATCCCCAAATCTCCCTGTCTTGTAATTACTTGTTTTCTAAAGTCCCAGCTTCTTCTAAGATGTTCTTCAGCTCCAGGTTTCAGTTTCACCCACTACCATTTGTCTCCCAACCCCCCAAAAGCTGCAATGTTGATTTAGGAGTGGTATTCCCCTGATCACATGTTACCAGTGCAAGGAATTTGACAAGAATTTACTAAACACTTCCTCTGATCTCCCGTGTAGGCTAAGCACTGTGAAATAAAGCAAAATCCCCAAGAAAATACAAATACATGTGAAGTCACATTGTATACACCCAATTCAAGTAGAAAATCATGCAAAATGCTGTGTATTGCCAATATCCCATATATGGCACGAATTCTGAATGCTCTAGTGACTGAATTGGGGAATTATTTTCAGAGAGGAGGAAATGAAAAAGAGCCATCTTTGGTGACCTTATTCTACCTCTGAGAGGTCAGCACAATAAGATAATTCACACAGCCTTCACAATCTATTGTAATCCACTGTAAAAGTCCCTTTCTTAGAATCTAGAAAAGGCAAATTGATCAGGGCTCCCAATTTTTCCCCATGCAATCTGCAGGTCCTTGCTGACTCAGTGGTCCTGGAACAATTAGGTGAGTAAGAATTCAGCCCTGTCATTCTCCAAGAATTTCATTCTATATTGCAGGATGATAAACCCAAGATTATAAAGCTATGATAGTCCTTTATAATAGCAGCTTTCAAAAGGCCACTTTCTTCCTGACCGGCTTTCAAGGTTTGGAAGATCTCAATGGCTGGATCTCTATTCCCTTCTGCTCCATCTACTTGACAGTTATCTTGGGGAACCTTACCATTCTCCACGTCATCCGTACTGATGCCACCCTCCACGAACCCATGTACTATTTCCTGGCCATGTTGGCCCTCACGGACTTGGGACTTTGCCTTTCCACGCTGCCCACTGTGCTGGGCGTCTTCTGGTTTGATGTCAGAGAGATTGGCATCCCCGCCTGCTTCACTCAGCTCTTCTTCATCCATACCTTGTCTCTGCTAGAATCATCCGTTCTGTTGTCCATGTCCTTTGACCGCTATGTGGCCATTTGCAACCCGCTGCGTTACTCCACGGTCCTGACGCCGGCACGTATCGCCAAGCTGGGGCTGGGCTCAGTGCTTCGGAGTGCCCTCCTTATCCTCCCCCTGCCATTTCTCCTTAAGCGCTTCCAGTACTGCCGCTCCCACGTGCTGGCCCACGCCTACTGTCTGCACCTAGAGATTATGAAGCTGGCCTGCTCTAGCATCATAGTCAATCACGTCTACGGGCTCTTTGTCGTGGCCTGCACGGTGGGCATGGACTCCCTGCTCATCTTCCTCTCGTACACCCTCATCCTTCGCACTGTGCTGAGTATCGCCTCCCGCCGAGAACGACTCCGAGCCCTCAACACCTGCGTCTCTCATATCTGTGCTGTGCTGCTCTTCTACATCCCCATGATTGGGTTGTCTCTTGTGCATCGCTTTGGCGAGCATCTGCCCCGCATTGTACACCTCCTCATGTCTTATGTGTACCTGCTGGCACCTCCCCTCCTAAACCCCATAGTCTACAGCATCAAGACAAAGCAAATTCGCCAACGCATCATTAAGAAGTTGGAGTTTGTAAAGTCATTTAGGTGTTTTCGGCAGCATTAAATTAGAGGGAAAGGAAGAAAGTTTGCGCATAAAACCCACACATATTTTTGGTTTCAACTATGCTGTGGCAAAACAATAAACTGATGGGTATTAACGAGAAGGTAATCACGTGCACAGTATACGGGACTATGGCCTGGGGAGAGGTAACTCCCTCTCTGTTATTCAATTTCTCCAACTGTGGCATGAGCATGGAAATAATCATAACATCTTCCTTCCTCATTGGTATATTATGATAATTAAATAAAATCATTCATGAAAATCCCTAATGCAATAACTGACAAATACATAATTCTCAAAAAAAAAAATTGTTACTAGTTGAGACAATAAAAAATAATTAATGTTTCATCTTTCAATCCTGTGGTCAGTAGAATTTGATAGTCAATTTTTTAAAGTTATATTTTTATTTATTTATTTTTATGTACTGTAGTATAATTTTCATTTACTTACAACATATTTGCACACATTCATATCCATGCCCCAAGTAATACCTTTCTATGACAGTGCTTGCTAAGTGCATACTCACCAAATTAAGAAAAGGAACAGATGTCATGGGGATTTGAGGGAAAGTGTCAAATTGAAATAACTCGAAAATATTCAGATAATCCTCAAACGAGGTAATAGAGGTTGAGGGTTATCATCCATTATGTGTTAGTAGACAAGAGACTTGACTTCTTTCTTCGCTATTACATACATCACAGGGGTAAAGGTGGTAGAAAAGTATGTTAATTATATGTATTTTCAGGATGGATGTTCCTTTCATCTTTGTGTCTAGCAATATCAAACAGAGTATACATATGCGCACACACACACACACTGAGTGTGTTTTGATGTTTCTGAGTGTATACTTGCTGTGCGATGCTTGTTTGTATTGGTACATATTTCCTAGTGGGCCAGTTTGTGTAAATTCATTGCTGTACATTAGCACATATGTCCAGATATGTGAGGAGTGAACTATAACAATTTATATATTCATGTAGGTAGATAGAGATAGAGATGTCCTACTCTAGGACTTTACTTGGGACCATGCGAAGAGGAGAGTTTTGGCTTTGAAATTTCTTCTCTCTACAGTTATCTCAGCCTGATTCCAGATATCAAAAGTTAAGTAATTAAAATAGAAACACAAAAATATTATATTTCACCAAGAAGAAGAAATAAATGTAATTATCAGTACTGTTGGAAATTTAATTGAATGAAATTAATCAGTTTAGGGCCTAGTGTGGAGGCTCACGCTTGTAATCCTAGCATTCTGGGAGGCCGAGGTAGGTGGATTGCCTGAGCTCATAAGTTTGGGACCAACCTGAGTCAGAGTGACACCTCGCCTCTAAAAAACTAACAAACAAAAAAATTAGTCAGCATTGTGGCAGGTACCTATAGTCCCATCTACTGGGGTGTCTGAGACAAGAGAATTGCATAAGCCCAAGAGTTTGAGGATGCCATGAGCTATGATGCCATGGCATTCTACTAAGGGGGACAAAATAAGACTCTTTCTCAAAAAAGAAAATAATCAGTTTTAGAAACTTGGTTTTCCCTGTGAACAAGACACCCCTAAACCTAATCACTTTTTTATAACTTTACATAGGCATGTGTGAATATGAATACATACAAAGATACACATACATTTATACAAGTGCTCAAATATTTCAAATATGTGGATTCAGAGAAATATGCATTTGATTTGAATACAAAATTTTAAGCAGACACACATAATTGAACAAAAATGCTTATGTATTTATATAAATAAAATCGAACAGATTTTGTCCCAAATTATAAGCCTACATAGCTATACTTTTGCTTAGCGAAGTGTTTCTATTATATGTTCAATAAAGCCACTAGTTTTTGGCCAATGCACAAGCTATCTCACTGCACTGCGTTTCTTGTTTATTTATTTTTATTTAATGCATGTTTTACAATATAACCCAGGTACCTACTCTGGGCCTCTTTTGGAAGAGCCAGTATGTCTCTGTCTTTGCCAGGCTAAGGGCCCCAAAGCAGGACCTAGTGCAACTGAAGGTGCCTGGAGTAGGCCAAAGTCATGAGTCTTGGAAGACTATCTATTACAGAGTTCAAATAAGCCAGCCACTCCTTCTACTTGCTATAGGAGTGTAAGTCCTGCAAGCTGTGCCTATGCCTTATGCTGCTTTGGTTGTATCTTCTATGCCAACTTGTTACTCAGCTCCTAGAAGACTGTTTAGAAATCAGGACAAAGTCTAAATAAGTATGAATGATTTCCCATCAAAGATTTGCTTTCCCTAGATTCACAAAATTCTATAAATATTCACTTATCTGTATAATGCCATGTCTAAACACTCAAAGATGAAGTCTGATATCTTGAGTAAATGATTAGTTGGATTTATTTTCTACTAATTCTATTTTATGAATTAAAGCACACTTTCAAAATTAAAGTAGAATATTAGAGAAATGGTTACCCTTCTCTTATTAGATATCCTACAGAGGATCATCAACATAAATGAGCCATAAATTTGAGTCAACCACGAGGGAATTTTCATAATGTAATTCTCCTCAGTTAGGCCTTGGGAGTAAACCCAGAGTCCTTGACAGACCTGTACACAGCATAGCCTGGGTTCACCCTGAAGGCATGACATTCCATTGTTTTGTGCTCACTTTGTGTTTAATTGTATTATCATCACTATTGTCATTATAATCATAATTTCCCATAATATTCTGAGTATCTATTATATCTAGAGCCTCATGCCATGAAATTAAAGTTTTCTTTCTGTGTTAAACTTCATGTTTATGGTAGGCCACCCCATCCTGAGGCACATGAGTTTGGTGAAGAGTTCAGTCTCCAAAAGTCAGTGATTAGAATGGGACTTATGTTGGAAGGAATCAGGATAGAAATTGGAGAAATAGTGATAGCTCAACCAGAAGTGAACAGGGGATAAGATGACACAGAAGAAAGCCACAATAAACAAAATGGCACCGAGCCTTATCTCTTTAGAGACAAGAGATCACAAGTTTTCCCAAAGTAAAGCGTTTTCTGGGTAGAAAATCCATAGGAGAGAGATAAACTGAGGTGAGGAAGAAGATAGGAAAGAGGGTAATGCAAAGAGAAGGAAAAAGATAAGGAAGAAGAGAGTAAACAAAAAGGAAACGCAAGGCAGGATAGAGGAAAGCAACTATGTTCAGTCGAATAGCCCATCTTATGCCCACTCAGTGTAAAATACACACATTAATATCAAAAGGGTGATTGCAAATCTCAGTGGAAACAATAGCTACTGATTCTTGATTACCTCCCCCACACCAGGAATTTCATAATGGTTGTAGTTAATCATTCCAATTACTCAGAAGAGTGGATTTTATTATCCCCATGTTACACTGGAGAAAAGTGGTGCTGAGAAACAGCAATTAACTAGGAGTGGGGCTCCAAGTTTCATGTATTCTAAACCTGGGACTGTTTTCAGTGTGCCCTGTGGATATTAAGCTGCCATGTTCTATAAAATACAGTAAAGGACTCACAGCTCTGCACATGTAAGCCTGAATGATGAATGAGCTCTGTGCTCATAGAAACATATTTATGGACTCAAAGAGGCAACAAAACACGCCCCCACTCCCATTCCCCATGTTGTTACAGATGGCCTAACTCTGGTTTTGCTAGGTATTTATGTGGAGAAAGGGATTAAAGCGAAGCCTGACAAGGATCTGAATGATGTTGAAACCTAGGAGAAGGCTTAGGGTTTTTATGTAAGACCACAAAGAGCTCTTGTAAAAATGTCCTATAAAGATGCAAATGTAGGCAATGTTCTCGACTCTAATGTGGAGAATGGCATAGCATGATCTGCAAAGTGCCAAGAAGCCACACTCTAACCCTTCAAATTTCTCTTTCATCAATGTATCTTGAAATATAAATCTGAAATTTGAGTTTTTTCTTAAAAATAAGGGAATTGAAGAATATAATAAAAAGAGAGGGAAAGAAGGCAGATTCCACTGTAACTAGTTTGCTCTCTCACATACTGGGTAATCAATTTCTCAGATCTTCACCAAATAGGAAGTTAGGATAGCGGGTTTGGGGGAGCTAGAGTGGTCAGATATGAGATATTGGATTCTAGTGCCAGAGCTCTGATGAGAGGAAGGCAAGAAAGGAAATCTAGGCATAAGATCAAAGGCTCTGTGACCTCCTTCACCAGCTTGGTCAGGAAATATATGCTGAGACCTCCTTCACCAGCTTGGTCAGCAAATATATGCTGAGAGCCACTTTCATGCCAGATACTTGTCCTAGCATCTATCAAATAAAGGGAGTTCCTTGCCTACAAATTTCATGGCACATCTGGGAATATTAGAGGTTATAGGTCTAGAAGTGCTGGGTAAGTTGGAATATCTGGCTTACACATTAAAATATTAATACATATTGTTTCCAAACACTTAAAATTAGCTACTTTTATTTTCATTAAAATCATAAGTATAAGAATGTATGTAAAAAATAAAAAAATTCACAGGTAAAATTTTGTGTATTTTCATCAAACATATTCTCTTTCATAATAATTAATTAATTTCATGTTCCAGTTCTTTTAGAGAGAGATGGAGAGAGGAAAGAGACAGATGAAAAGAAGCAAGAAAAGAGAGAAATAGTAAGATATTGGAGAGAAGGAAGAGAGAAAAAATTGCATACAAGGTTAAACATACATGAGTTCTATAAGTTAAGGAACAAGTAAATGAATGAATACATAAATGAGTACAGTATTTTGTTATCATATTTTCCTGAAGAATAGAGATTATTTATATCCATTTCATGTGCCTCCCTACATTCTTTTCTCATTCCCATAACATCGTTTTATCATATGCCAAATATTACTTTGTTATAAAATATTTGTTCAAGAAATAAATAAATGTGTAAAAGGATGTATGGATAAACAGATGGTATAGACATTAAAGAGGTGATAAAGTCAAAGTGAGATGAATAAGTTGGGCTGCAATAGAATATAACTGCAATGGGTATCCTTATGAAAAGGATGAATTTTGACACCCAAAAAGAAAACAAGTGCATATCTACAGAGGAAAAAGCTTGTGAGGACATAGTGATATTGTGGCCATCTGTAAACCTTGGAGAGAGGCCTCAGGAGAAACCCAATCTGTCAAAAATCTAAATTTATATTATTCTTACTTTCAAGATTTTGAAAACGTAGGCTGGGCATGGTGGCTCACTCCTGTAATCCCAGCATTTAGGAGGCTGAGGTGGGTGGATTGCCTGAGCTCATGAGTTCCAGAGCCACATGAGCAAGGGTGAGACCCCATCTCTAAAAAATATCCGGGAGTTGTGGTGGGTGCCTATAGTCCCAGCTACCTAGGCTGAGGGAAGAGGATTTCTTGAGCCCAAGAGTTTGATGTTGCTGTGAGCCATGATGCTGCAGCAGTCTACCAAGGGCAACAAAGTGAGACTCTGTCCCCACCTCACCCCCCAAAAAAAGATTTTGAAAAATTATATTTCTGCTGTTATACTACCCAGGTTTTGGTATTTTTTTTCTGATAGTTCTAGAAAATTAATATAACAAGTAACTGTTTTGAAACAAATCCCAGGCTAAAAGTGAAGATATATATTAAATTGCAGATAGAAAAGAAAATGATGGAATCAGAGTTGAAAACAAATCACAAGGACAAAGGTATAAAAAAATTGCTAAACCTTGGAGTTTGCCACAAATGTCAAAGTTTCTGATTCTGTCCTACAGAGGTGAGGCCTAGAAATGTGCATTTTAACAAGTGTCACAAGAGATTCTGATCTAGGTCATCTGGGGACTGTGATTTGGAAAACACTGCCTTGTAACACTTAAATGTATATACACACTTGACCAAATATTACTGGAATCTGCCCACAAGAGGAAGCCTGCTACATTTCAAAGAGATCAGTCAGGACAATAAATTTAAATGACTTATTATGAATGGTTGGGGTACTCGGGGACATCCCTTAACACAGTAGACCTCCCTCAGTCAACCTCCCTCAGTCGACCACCCAAGGAACTTTAACCAAATACTGGTAAAGATATGGTGGTGGTCAATACAAAGAACCAGGACTACTGAACTGATGCACACATGTACTTTACTTTCTTGTACAGATTTTATTAGAGGATATTACACAAAATCATACATAATCTAATTAAAAATTGGCCAGTTTCTTTAATTAGTTCTTTGACATCTAGAAACAAAGGGCTGAGTTCTGAGCATATCAAAAAGTGAAAAAGGAGATGGAGTCCCTGAGTGCAAGCAGGGTAAGAAGCATATAAGGTTACCTCAGACACAAAGAATAACTATTGACACCATCACAGAATCTCCAAACCTGGTCTAGGATTCTTCCCTTTACGGATGGGGGAAGAAAGAAGAGAAAACATTTAATGTAACAAGCCTTTTATAAATTCACCTCCGTTTATATATACCTAACATGCCCCCCAATCACATCCAGTGTGCATGAACTGGAGTTTTGCTATATCACACATAAAACATTGTGAACAACACCCACTGAGCTT
The DNA here is from genome assembly GCA_963574355.1 of Loris lydekkerianus. NCBI lineage: Eukaryota > Metazoa > Chordata > Mammalia > Primates > Lorisidae > Loris > Loris lydekkerianus. The sequence continues at coordinate 25,912 of CAUYPK010096793.1, forward strand.
TGCAGACGTGGTAGAGTTTGTTCAAAACTTTCATCATATTCTTCAGCAGTGACTACAAGTGCACCATGTCCTCTGGGCTTCCCTCCAGGCATCTCACAAGAACACTCTACTCTCCTGTTTTCCTTATCCCTAGGGTCTGAGGTAAAGAGGCCCAGGGAGCCAGGACTGGTAGGGAATTGATTACAAAACCTTGAAAGGTATTTGCATAAAAAGGAGGGATTTAAACTCCCTTCCTCCTCTCTCTCTCTATTTCTCACAGCCTCTAGTTTGTAGCCTTGGTATGTGAAGAGTGAGTATAGAAGAAATAGGTTTGGTGCTGAGCGGAGACAAGAGGCCTCTGGCCCCAGCCAGAGCTTTGGAGACACGGGGGTGGGGGGGTGGGGGGGGTGGAGAAGGGACTTTGACCACAGGGTGCTTGCTAAAGATGGTAACTACTGAAGATCATGCTGGCTTCATGGGCTGCTGGGTCTGATCTTAGCACTAGCTCAAAAGCAGACAGCAGGTTTTCTCACATCTGCTCACTCCCTGGGCTTCCTGACTAGAGGGTTGCCCCCTTGATTGTAATAGCAGGAATGTTGATGAAACCCAGAGTGGCAAGCAAGGTAGGTGGGCAAAATTGAAGTGCAGACGTGAGATGAGCTCAGCTATTAAGGGGTCAGAGTCTACCCGTCAGACTAAAATACAGTTTAGTTGAATCAGGAGTTATTTCCAAAAAGAAAAGCAATATGAAGAAATATCAAAAGTCTAGTTCCCACCTTTTATGTGCTATAAGCTCAAGACATCCATATAGGAATTAATCTGAATCTCTGGGAGAAAAGCTTTCCTGTAAAGTGTAATAAAAGGGCATTTCTCAGAATGATCACAGAATACAAATAATATAGTCACAACAGTCGTTGAATTTGCTTAAATCCCTTCAGGAAGTAGTCTCCAAGCAAGGCAGATTGGGACAGAAAGACCATCGGTTAAATCTATCCCCACCCCCCACCCCCATCTCACCCTACTCGGGAAAACTGCTTTATTACTGGTCAGGAATGACAAACCTGATAATGGATACTCTGAAGATCTTTATTAAGAAGCACATGCTGCTACGATATCTCTGTCCAGTAAGCTAAAGGTGATTTTACCCTAGCTTCATTAATCTGGATTTTCTTTTATTTTCAGATACTCTTCTCCAATCTGTTCTCATCATTCTTTCTCTATTTCTTATTCTGCTGTCCCTGAATACAATGTGAAGCCCAAATTATAATCTCAAAAAGAGTTTGTCTTGAATTTACAGCCAATCAATCATGGGAATCAGTGGGAATCAGACTTTTGACATTTCTTCCTATCATTTGTCATTTAACCATCAGCCATTTCAGGTTGCCTTAATTTAAACAGTTGTCTAGGTTTGTTAATCTTAATTTTTCCAAATTTTTAGTATGTGCTTTGGAGCTCCAGAGATCTAAGTTTGAATTCCATTTCAAGTACTGAGTGGCTGTATGACTTTAGGCACATGAAACTCTCGAAGCCTCTCTTTCCTCACTTGCAAATTGAAGGAATAATGCTAACTTGAAAAGTTTTTTCTATAATCTAAATGTGATTATTTTTGTAATGTTCCTGAAACAGGGGCTGGCAAATAGGAGGTGTTCACAAAGAATTATGTATCTTTCTTCGCTTCCCTACTTCATTTGAATGGCAAAAATATTTTCTGCCTTAGGTTTTATGAATTATATTGCTTACCCCCATGTAGCCTATCTCTGACGGGTAAGTTTATCACAGATCTTCTTTGATGTGTAATGTGGCAACCACTAATATTGGCTACAGTAGAAGCTGAGGAGCACAATGCGAGAGCCAACATGACCTTCAAACGGACAGTGAGTTAATGACACTGGCTATTAATATCATTGGTATTCAGAGTAAGAGAGAAAATGTCTCTGTATTATGTTTATTATGTATATTTCTTCAACAAGCTTACTTATTAATTCAGCTAAAGATTCAGCACTGTTTTTTGAAGGTCTATTCAGCTAGCTGCTGCTAATTGTTACTGAGTTATCATCTACATTGGAGAAAAATATAACAGTTGTTTAGAGTCTGAAATTTCGAGAAAAGTCAGATGTTGATCACTTACTATTTCTATTACCTTAGACGTATTAATGACATTCTTGAAGCTTCTGGTTCTTCATCCATAGCATGATGCTATCAAAAGAACATTATTCACAGGTTTTATAAAAGAGATAAAACATGTATCAAGTTACTAATAACTAACTAAATAAAATTTAACTCTTACTCATGTACATTGCCATATACTAGGGCATATTCTAAGCACTGGCTTTACAGAGATAAACAAAGCAAAATGCCTACTCTCTTTGAGCTCAAATTATAGTGGTATTATTGAGAGTGGAAATATTATTTTTCTAGGCCTTAGAAAGTCTACATTGTCATATGAACCTCTGTCCAGAGGCTAGGGTCTCCTGAGCCTTCATTCTTCATCTGTAGAAGAATGGACCCTCCCAGCAACACTGCCCTGGGTTCTGAGGACTTGCCTATACTTGGCCGTGGAATTGGGAATGTGGCAGTGTCTGGCAGTCTGCAGCCTCTCCTGCTACGTAGTTTTGGTCCACAACACATGGATTCCTAGACTTCCTAGGAATGCCATTTCCCCACTGACAGAAGGATCAGGGCTTTGCCCTCTTACTCTAGTAGTCAGGAATAGCTTCATCGACAGTTGTTCACACACCTTCAGATTCCCTCTGGAATTCTGAGACCTGAGCAGCCATTATGAACTATCAAGGTTAGTCTCCTACATCAGGAAACCAGAAGAGATGGTGAGTGAAAGATAAGTCTATGTGTAAGATTAGAGTTTTCATGTGCCTGGTGAGGTTAAAAAAAAAATGAAAAAACAAAAGAAGGACAATAAATAAAAGAATAACAAAGATGTCAAGGTAAGATATAGGAAAGAACAAGGTGAAAGAAAAGTTGCAACATTAGTGAAAGACCTGAAATAAAAGAGGCCTATAAGGATTATTTAATGAAAAATGATTGTTTGTTTGTTTGTTTGTTTTGAGACAAAGTCTTCATCCATGCCTTGGGTAGACTGCAGTGACATCATCACAGATCACAGCAGCCTCAAACTCCTGGGCTCTAGCAATCCTCTTGCCTCAGACTCTCAAGTAGCTTGGACTACAGGTGACTGCCACAATGCCTGGTTAGTTTTTTCTATTTTTAATAGTGATAGAATCTCACTTGCTTAGGCTGGTCTGGCACTCCTGTGCTCAGGTGAGCCACCACACCCAGCAGAAAGGTCTATTTGTTTAGGAGTATGCAGAGTATGGCCAAGAAGAATAGTGAAGATGCTCTCACTCCTTAATCTGAAGGACCAAAGACAGCAGTTAGTGCAGCTCAAGGAGGAATGCTGCTATAGAAGGAAGGTCCCCAGCAGCAGTTGTGGCCTTCAGTGGTGGAACACGGATGGCCATTGCCAACCTACAGGGCCATGCAGAAAGGACCTGGACCCTCGTTCCTCCCTTTTTGAGCCTTCTAAAAAGCCCCAAGGCCAAGACATGGTTGATACAGAGGTCAGAATAGAGCAAAAGGCACAGAAGAGCTTGTGTGGAAGATCTAGCTCACCCACTTTTGGCTCCTACAAGTCACACAGCAGTCTTTTCACAGTTTCATGTCTATGCTTCTTATTGAAACTTTGAGACAAAATATTTTCTTCACAAAGGTGTTGAGAAGCAGCCCGGCACAAGAGTGCAGCCACCTCTGGAAGGAGCTGTGCAATTTTAGGTCTATTTGATTCTAATCATGTTTCTCCCCCCCACACACACACACACACCCCTTTAATTTCTGCCAGGTGTAATCACTAGCATTTCCTCAATTCATTTCAGAATTTTGATTTCCACACACAATGACACTGAGAGCACTGGGAAACAGCAGCAGCATTCCCTCTACCTTCCTGCTGAGCGGCATCCCCGGGCTGGAGCACATGCACGTCTGGATCTCCATCCCATTGTGCTTTATGTACCTGGTTTCCATCCTGGGCAACTGCACAATCCTTTTTATCATTAAAACAGAACCCTCACTGCATGAGCCCATGTACCTCTTCCTGTCCATGCTGGCTCTGACTGACCTGGGTCTGTCCCTGTGCACCCTCCCTACAGTGCTGGGCATCTTTTGGGTTGGGATACGGGAGATCAGTCATGATGCCTGCTTTGCCCAGCTCTTTTTCATTCACTGTTTGTCCTTCCTAGAGTCCTCTGTGCTGCTGTCTATGGCCTTTGACCGCTTTGTAGCCATCTGCCGTCCCTTGCACTACACTTCCATCCTCACCAACACTGCCATTGGCAGGATTGGCCTGGCCTCTCTGGGCCGTAGCGTAGTCCTCATTTTTCCATTGCCTTTTATGCTCAAAAGATTCCCCTACTGTGGCTCCCCAGTCCTCTCCCATTCCTACTGTCTCCACCAAGAAGTGATGAAATTGGCCTGTGCAGACATTGAGGCCAACAGCATCTACGGCATGTTTGTCATCGTTTCCACGGTGGGTGTAGACTCGCTCCTTATCCTCTTCTCTTACGCCCTGATCCTACGCACTGTGCTGTGCATCGCCTCCAGGACGGAGAGACTCAAAGCTCTTAACACCTGTGTTTCCCACGTCTGCGCTGTGCTCCTCTTCTACACGCCCATGATCGGCTTGTCTGTTATCCACCGCTTTGGACAGCAGATGCCCCACCTGGTGCAGGTGCTAATGGGTTTTGTGTATCTTCTTTTTCCGCCCCTGATGAACCCCATTGTCTACAGTGTGAAGACAAAACAGATCCGAGATCGGGTGATCCATGCCTTCTGTTACTAACTGGGTCTAATATTGGAGGCACTATCACTTTAAATGTGCCCGTGCTTATTTATCCTTTACAATATCTAATGAGCATGAAATAGAGAAGACACGTATTCATTTACTGATAAACGTATAGAAGGGTGAACAAGATATCAAGCCCTCACAAAACTCTGGCTCTGGTCTGGCAGGGTCGAGGGGAGCAGCAATACAACATAGTGTGATGTGGTAAATAGTGTTATCAAAAAATGGCCATAGAGATAATTCTAACCTCACTTTCTCTTCCAGAAACTTGCTACTTCTCAAGAGGTGGAGTCTATTTCTTCTCCCCTGCCCTTGAAATTGAGGAGGACTTTGTAAATGCCTCCTAAGTTGAATATTGTGGAAATGATAATGTGAGATTTTTCAGGCTTGGTCATAAAAACTGATAAGTTGTGAGCGGCGCCTGTGGCTCAAATAAGTAGGGTGCCAGCCCCATATACCAGAGGTGGTGAGTTCAAACCCAGTTCTGGCCAAAAACTGCATAAACAAAACAAAACAAACAAATAAGAAAACCTGATAAGTTATTTGATGTTTCTCTCTCTCTCTCTTTCTCTCTTGTTCTCTCTCTGTCCTCTCCCCCTCTCTGTCCTTTATCTTCCCTCACCCCTGTCTCTAATCTATCTCTACTCCTCTCTGTCTCACTCAACACTTAGGGAAGTGTTGAGTAGGCAGCAAGGTGGCTGGATTTAAGGTGGCTGCCAACTTCAGAGTTATGTTAGGATTATCAGACTAAATAGCCTGATATTTACCCACCCAACCACTTGCCAGTAACCAAAAACTTTCATTTAGTTCTAGTAGAAACAATACATGGTGTGAGCAGTCACCCAAGGTTGGCCAAGGGCAGCCTTTTCAGCTTCCTGCAAAATAACATAACTAATAGCTACTCTTCCAGACAACTGAGCCATCCTTTTGTTACCACATCCAATTGCTTAAAGAACTAAGGTCTGGGTTGCTTATGATCCTCTACACTGCACTGGTTCTCAATGTTCCTAATGCAGCGGCCCTTTAATACAGTTCCTATGGGTCACAACCCACAGTTGAGAACCTGCACTACAGTTTGTGTCAATATCCTGAGTTCAATTCTTTGCCTTTCTTCAATGAACAAATCAAAAGGCTTATACAAATACAGGGGCCCAAGGTACTAAGAGTCATTAAGTGTTTAAAAGTTAGACAGCTTTGTGGTTTTCCATGATAGGAATAAGTAGTTCTTTTTCTTCTCCTTTTAAGACTTTTTGGAGGGATTTTGTTGTTAGCCTAAAATTAGAAATTCAAATCTAACAAAATCTGACAATATCCAAGAATCTTCACAACTGCTTGTGGATGGTATGAACAACTATTCAATTTACATACCCTCTCCAATCTGAAAGGAGATTGCAAATTTCAGGATAATGAGGCAGTGTAACCTCCCTTCCCTTCATGAACAAGAACCCACTTTAACTTTTTATGTAGTCCCCTTGGCCAAGAGGAGCTCTAGTCAGTCAGTGGGAGATATAATATTTCCCACCTTTTTGCCAGGATTTACCAGAGGCAGCATCAATGGCCAAACTTTTATTTTGTTCCACTATTGCTAAGGTGGTGTGACTACCTGCCCCAGTTCTCTCTTGTTCCCCGGGTGGAAACCCAAAGGACTTAAAGTCAATGACTTATGACCAATTAAAATTTCTAGGCCAAATGAGAATGAAGGTAGACAGGAATTTCTCAAACTTTAAAACCTTTTAAGCAACATAAGAGTAAAAAAAAAAAAAAAGAAAAATTCCAAAAGCAAGCTTAGAAAACTAACATATATAAGCATTAAACTACTATCAGACTCATAAGAATTCACTATACAAAACATAAGTATTTGTTAAAACCGTGCATGCAAACTAAGAATTTAGAGGCCCTTGTGTCAGAATAAATAAATAACATTCTAAATAAAAAGGTGTAGTCCCTGCCTTGTTCCAACAATGACAGTAAAAAGGAAGCTTACAGGTATGTACACATTCAAGTTATCTAGATTTTGTGGACATTTGTTAAAAACAGTTATTTGATCAAAATAGAATCACAGGCTATTGTAAAATGATGGTAATTTGTTTACCCAAGAGTGACAATTAGAATACATTAAAGGCAATACAGTAAAAAAAAAAAAGAAAAAAAAAATAACTTTTTTGAAGTTCAATTTTCCCAAGAAATCAAAAGCTAATGAGGACAATATAAGAATTATCTTGATAAAACATAAAATTTTTGTGGTTTAGGCCAGTTACCAAATGAAAAGAAAAAACTTGTCATTAGCTTAGTTGTTTTTATGGGAAATCCATTTATGCAACTGGAAAATCATTCTTCGTGAAAAGGATATCAGAATTTATCAGTCATACAAAGACTATGTCTAGGGTCTTGAGTGAACATTAAATTATAAAGGAAAACAGTATGAAGTAGTAAAAGCTGGACTTCTGAGATATAGATCTGAGAAGCTGCAAAAAAAGCAGATTATAGAAAACCTCCTGTAATTTTATTACATTTATCTCGTTTACATTGCTAAATTTATTTTAGCAGTTTAATTAACTTTTTTAGCCTGTGAATATTGGTTTTTGAACCAATATGATTAATTGTGCCCTCAACGAAGTCATTTTATGTCTAAAAGAGATGAGCATTTTTTCATGTTTGTTAGCCACCCATCTGTCTTATCTAGAGACGGTTGTATTCCTATCTCTTGCCCAGTGATGTATAGCATTATTGGCCCTTTTTTGTTGATTAACTTGAGTTCTCTATAGATCTTAGTTATCAAGCTTTTGTCAATTCATAATGTGCAGATACCTTTTCCCATTCTGAAAGTTATCTGTTTGCTTTGGTTGCTGTTTCCCTAGAGGTGTAGAAGCTTTTCAGTTTAATTAAGTTCCATTTTTTTTTTTTTTTTTTTTTTTTTATTGTATTGCAATTGCCACAAAAGTCTCCAACATAAAATCTTTCCCCAGGCTGATATCTTCAAGTGTTTTCCCTGCACTTTTTTTGAGAATTTTTGTAGTTTCATGCCTTAGATTTAAATCTTTTATCCATCTTGAATCAATTTTTGTAAGTGGTAAAAGGTATGGGTTCAATTTCAGTCTTTTACATGTGGTTATCCAGTTCTCCCAACACCATTTATTGAATAAGGATTCTTTTCTCCAGTGTATGTTCTTGTTTGGTTTATCAAAGATCAGGTGGCTGTAGGAGGTTAGTTTCATCTTATCGTTTTGTATTCGGTTCCAAATGTCAATGTCTCTATTTTTGTACCAATATCATACTGTTTAGATCACTACGGCCTTGAAGTATAGCTGAAAGTCTGGTATGGTTATAGCCCCAGTTTTGTTTTTATTACTAAGAATTGCCTTGACTCTCGGGGGTTTCTTCTGATTCCATACAAAATGAAGAATTATTTTTTCTGAATCTTGAAAATGTGATGATGGTATGTTAATGGAGATTGCATTGAATTTGTAGGTTGTTTTGGGAAGTATAAACATTTTGACAATGTTGATTCTTCCCAGCCATGAATATGGTATGTTATTCCATTTGTTAATATCTTCTGCTACTTATTTTCTTAGGGTTTCATAATTTTCTTTGTAGAGGTCCTTCACCTCTTTTGTTAGGTATATTTCTAGGTCTTTCTTTCTTTCTTTCTTTCTTTCTTTTTTTTTTTTTTTGAAGCTGCTGTGAAGGGAATTATGTCCTTGATTAGCTTCTCACCTTGGCTATTACTGGCATACAAAGGATACTGATTTATGAACATTGACTTTATATCCTGAGACATTGCTATATTTTTTATCACTTCCAAGAAGTGGAAGTAGTTGAGTCTTTGGGGTTTACTAAATATAAGATCATATCATCAGCAAAGAGGGAGAGTTGGACTCCTCTGCTTCCATTTGGATGCCCTTTATTTCTATCTCTTGCCTGATTATATTGGCTAGAACTTCCAGCATTACTTTGAATAGTACTTGTGATAAAGGACAACCTTGTCTGTTTCCTGTTCTCAATGGAAAAGCTTTCAGTTTTACTTTATTCAGGGTAATATTTTTGGAAGGAATTATGGAGAATCCTCAAAGAATTCAAATTGGTCAAAATATCCTCATAAACCTTTGACCATAAATTTTGACCTCCCATTTTATCCTGCAATCCCATTACTAGGCATCTACCCAGAAGAAAAAAAATTCTTTTATCATAAGGACATTTGCACTAGATTGTTTATTTCAGCTCAATGTACAATCACCAAAATGTGGAAACAGCCCAAATACCCACCAACCCAGGAATGGATTAACAAGCTCTGGTATATATATATATATATATATATATATATATATATATATATATATATCTTGGAATACTGTTTAGCAACTAAAAAAGATGGAGACTTTGCATCTTTTATTTTAACCTGGATGAAGAATGAAAGTGGAACACATTCTTGTTAGTAAAGCATCATAAGAATGGAGAAGCAAGATTCCAATTTATGCAATTCTAGTATGAAGGTAGTAGATAAGCTAATACCGGGAGGGTAGGGGAATGAGCAAGTAGGGAGAAAGAGAGGGAAGGAGGGAGGGTGAAGGGAGATCACGGTGTATGCCACACCTCTTGGGGGCGGGATACAATTATAAGAGGGACTTTACCTAACAAATTCAATCAGTGTAACCTAATTATTTGTGCCCTCAATGAATCACAAACAACAAAAAAATTAAATTAAAAAATTTTAATATCTAAACATTCAAAGAAACAATTGGGAGAAATGAGAAGTAAATTAATTTTAAAACATAGACCAAGAAAAAAATCAATTAAATACATTTAATTATTACTTTTAAATTTTTAAAAACCTACTAAAATAACAAACATAAGCATTTTAGTAGGATTTGGCATTCTGAATAATGTAACATCTCTAAGTTATATAAATACAGGACAAGTTTAGAAGTTCACTGTGTCCTCACTAGTGGAGAATAAAAGAAATTTTAGAACATACTTTAAGATGTTAACTAATTTAATCTTTCTAAAATGGCAATATCCCAAAGAAAAAATTTGTTAATATGATATCATCTAACTATTAATATAAACTGACAAACCTCTAACATCAATCCTTAGCTTCTCAAATAATGGCACAAATTATAACATTATTTACATAAGGATCAAGATCAAGCTATTGTAAAAATAATCTAACATGTCTCAAAAAAATTTTCTACTTAAGTGCAAATTCAACTACATGTGATAGTTCCAAAGAATAAGATTGTTTTGAGATCCTCTTTGAAGTCTAAGAATAATATTTTTCTCATTTTGGAATAAATTACAGTACAAAGTTTAACAGCTGAAGGATTCTTCTTAAATTTTTTTCAGGCAAAGGTCTTTACAACGGGAACACAGTGTACCCATAATATACTAGCTTTCCACCAGTACTCGGAAAGAATAAGGGAGAAACAGATAATGTGCATATCTTTCCATAGACAATAAAATCGATGGAAGAAATTGTATCTGCAACAAGGATTAAGAGCACAAAATCAAGATATCCTCATAGACCTTTGACCACAAGCTTCTCTTTGTGCTATCATTTACTTAGCGTTTTATTTATTCTAATTTACTTACTCTTTAAAATCAGGTTGTTAATCAAGGATTACTAAATTGACATGAACTTGAAAAGCGTTTGGTCTTATTTATTTAATTTATGAGAGCTCTTTTTATTTAGAGGCCAATTTTGATGCCATATTGACATATAATACATGAACATATGTAAAACAGATGTAAACACATACGTTTGCACACAAAGTTTCAATAGCTTTTATTTCAGAACTCTAGCCATGAGATCTGCTGATGTTCCACGTAAATAAATCTGTATACATTATGTTTTCCATTCCTCTTTCCCTGCCCAACAACCAGTGTCCCTGGATCTCAGCCCTGTTGCCTACATGGGTGGAAATGTCTTTCTGTCTCCTAGACTTTAGGACAGAGATGTCCTTGTAACTCATTAGCAGGCCTAGGGGTATACAAGACAAAGCTTAAACCATACCTGCAGGTTATCAATTTATTATATATTGAATGTATGTATGTCTGATGATTTGTCTCTTAATTCTTAAAATATTTCAAGCCTTTATACAAAGCCTTGTCTCCTTAACCAACTATAAACTAAAAAAAAAAAAAAAAAAAAAAAAAAAAAAATCACAAAAACCATTTAAAAAATGTAAATTCCAAGTTTGAGATTTCCGGGATTTTTGGGCAAAACCAAAGTATGTCTTAAGGTATAAATTTAAAACT
>CAUYPK010096794.1:0-12432 GCA_963574355.1 Loris lydekkerianus
GTGGTACATGTATACCATGGAATACTATGCAGCCTTAAAGAAAGATGGAGACTTTACCTCTTTCATGTTTACATGGATGGAGCTGGAACATATTCTCCTTAGCAAAGTATCTCAGGAATGGAAGAAAAAGTATCCAATGTATTCAGCCCTACTATGAAGCTAAATTATAGCTTTCACATGAAGGCTATAACCCAACTATAGCACAAGATTATGGGGAAAGGAACAAGGAAGGGGAAGGGAGGGGGGAGGTTTTGGTGGAGGGAGGGTAATGGGTGGGGCCACACCTACGGTGCACCTTAGATAGGTACAGGCAAAACTTACTAAATGCATAATACAAATGCCTACATGCAGTAACTAAGAAAATGACTTGAAGGCTATGTTAACCAGTTTGATGAGAATATTTCAGATTGTATATGAAACCTGCACATTGTACCCCATGATTGCACTAATGTACACAGCTATGATTTAACAATTTAAATTAATTTTTAAATTTTTAAATTTTTAAATTTTTAAATTAATTTAAAAATAAATTAATTTAAAAAAAAGAAAGAAAAGGAAAGGAAAGAAAGAAAAGAAAGGAAGGAAGGAAGAAAGGAAGAAAAGAAAGGAAAAAAACTTATGAAAACAATACATGAAAAGAAACAGGTATGAATATGGGAAAGGAAAAGGTTTAATATGTTACTTTCAGACACTAATAGTGATGGCTCACCCTTTCTGCATCACTGCAGTGAACTGGTCTATGCCTTTTACAAATATTAATGCTTTTATTCTTGTAGCATCCCTAGGTGGTAGATGTCAGAATTATCCTGATCTTACAGATGAAGACTGAGGCACAGGGTGGTTCAGAAATTGGCCTATGATTGAACATCTTGCAGATGGTAGAGACAGAAATTAAACAGATGGGTCCAAGTCCATGTCCTTTACTTGAAATCACAGAGTAGCAACCCCCCTTTCCAAAGCAATTCAGATATCTTTATACAGGCCTGTAGCAGCTCGTATAGCTTATGACAAGGAGTGACAGTTATAAGAAACACCTGTATAGCTCGGTAATATAACACGTTGGTGATAAGGGCATGGGGAAGGATTTGGCTCTCCTAACAAACATGAGAGCTTGCCAGATGAGAGCAGAAGTGATTGGCAGTCTCTTCACCTGCAGTGTTAAGAGCCACAGGAGTCTGTCTATAAAAGGCTGGAGGAGAAGGCAGTAGGGGCATGCATTCTATCACAGATCTGCTCACTCTGACTCTGTTGCTTCTGCCTGCAGAATGCCTGCATGGGCTCTCTACGAAAGACTGCTAAGATGTACTCTTCTTACTAAGACTGCTTTATGCCCTCAGATACTGTCTCTCTTTCTCTCTCTCTCTCTTCTGCTATAAACCAAATAGCCCTCAGGCACCTAAGAGCAAATGTTTCTGAACAAGGTAGTCTAGCCATCCATGTCTGGAACACAGCTCGATAAGCAGGGGGCCAGAGACCTGGTCAGTCTCGGGCCCAGATACAGGCCTTTTGTGTGTGGGGAGGAATAGGTGTTACTGGACGAAGAGGGTCTGGCTACCTGTCACTGTCAGCCAATATGCAGATGAGGATAGGTCAACCAAACTTAAACTTTGTCAGAAGGCCAGTAATTCTGGAGAACAGTGAGAGTAGCTTCTCCAAGACTGTTTGTTCTTCCATTTCCAAAAATCACAGTTTTATACATGAAAGTTCAAAGTAAAAACTATGTTAATCTTTATCTTAAACAACAATAATCAGCCTCATGTAAAACCCATGACCCATAATAAACAGTAATCAACATAACTCATGACCCAAAACAACATTCCAATTCAAAAATTAATTCTCTAAATTAATCCTCCTAAATTACTCAAGATGGGCATCTTTAATGTGGGAGCTAAATTTACAAAACAATAAGAATTGGAGACAGGAGGGAAAGGTCAGTAGGACCTAAACTGACCAGGCTAGCTGTGTTCTGTGGGCCCTAGCCTGACTGGCTTTCATTGGCTGGAAATAGGACAAATGAATGGGGGAGAAATAGATTGACTTGTAGATTAACCTGGGAGACAGGTGTTTATGACCCAAATGATTTACCCAGGTCCACCTACATTTCCAACCCTCATTCCTGATATATTTTGAGATAGCTGAAAAGGAGAAGAGCAGTCAATTGTCCCCTTTGAACTTCTGAGCAGGCCAGTACATAAGACAAGTTATTCTAAGGGCAAATAATATAATTAGGTAATTTAGGGAAGACAAACAGGCACTGTTGTCAGACTCATACATGCTTATGATTATTATGTCTTCCTGATAAATTGAACAAATTATTATGGATACATAACAGTTGTATATCTTTATAGGGTACATGTGGTGTTTTGATATAGGAATATCATTCAAATTAATCAATCAGGGTGGTTGGGGTATCTAACACCTCAGTTATTTAGTTGGGATATCTAACACCTCTTGCTTCAGTTTCCTGAGTAGCTGGGACTACAGGTGTCTACCACAACACCCAGCTAATTTTTCTATTTCTAGTGTGTGTGTGGTGTTTTGCATAATTTCTTTGTGCTAGCATTGAATTAATCCTTTTATCACTATCAAATGTCTCTCTTTTAACTCTATTTTATTATTAGTATTGGCCAACCAAAGGACCACCGGATGGTTAGGTAGTAGAAAAGTTTTATCAGCAAAATCAGTTTGCAAACTTGGCAGAGATACCTTCCAGCATGAACTGTAAGTGTTCTCTCTGAAGAGCAAAGAGATGGTTAGTGGTTCTGAAAGAAAAAGAAATGCTTTTTGAGGAATTCGGTGGTGCTAGTGAAAGCACAAGCAGTGAGAATCAGACGGAGTCAGTCAGTCAGGCTGAGGTGACACAGTGGGTCTGGCTGGTTTAGGTTCTCTATGACCTTTTCTTCATGTTTCCCATTCTTGTTTTTTTGTAAACTCAGCTTTACTTAAAAGTGTATATCTTGAGTAGTTTAGGGTGATTGATTTAGAAGATTAACTTTTAATAACAGAAATATTGTTTGGGATCATAAGTTATGTCAATTATTGCTTATTCTGGGTCATGGGTTATGTTAATTGCTATTGTTTAAGATAAGGGTTAGTACTGTTCTTGCTTTTAACTTTTATGTATAAAACTGTGATTTTGGAAATGGAAGAACAGAACAGTCTTGGAGAGGCTACTCTCACTGGTCTCCAGAATTGCTGGCTTTCTGAAAAATAACGTTTGGTGGACCTGTCTCCGTATCTGCATACTGGCTGATAGTGACAGGTGTCTGGACTTTCTCTGTCCAATAACACTAGTAAGGTTTTGAGGAGCTGGCAAGCTCTGGCTGGCAAATGATAGTGGTGGGCAAAACTAGTCTGAAGGTCACAGCAGGCTGTTTCACTAGTCATTAGCTAGTTTTAGGTTACCAGGCAGTTTCAGCTGCTAGTTTTGCATAGACATTTTGGGGCAATATTCTGTGCCTTGAGTGCTTTCCCCCTGGGTTCTCCACTCTGTTTTAGTTGGGCATGACAAAAATGACCTGATTTGTATGATCGACTTTCCCTTTTCACCCTTTTGATCAAGATCTCTCTTTAAAAGCATTGTTGAAACAAACATTTTGTTGTTAGGCTGAACTGTCCCTCTGTGCTGGGCTGGACCTGTTCCAGTTGTCTGTATCACCATCGGGGAAGGGTATGTGGGTCTAAGTCCGGGAGCCAGCCCACATTTGGGTAACAAAGAACCCAGAAGGAAAAATCTTTCAGGGCAGGTTTCTCTGGGAAAGTATTGAGTTCAATATTGAGTTCAATCTTAGCAGTTACATGGGCATCAGCAATCACCTTGTGGTATTGAGCTAACATTATCCTGTTAGAAGACTTGGCATTATAAAGATTAGGTGGATAATAAGAACAAAGTTTAGAAATCATAATATCAAAAATGAAATAATTAGGCCGGGTGCTATGGTTCACACCTGTAATTCTATCACTCTGGGAGGCCAAGGCAGCTGGATCGCTTGAGCCCAAGAGTTCAGACCAGCCTGAGCAAGAGCCAGACCCTGTCTCTATTAAAAATAGAAAAACTAGCCAGGTGTTGTGGTGGGCACCTGTAGTCCCAGCTACTCTAGAGCTTGAGGCAGGAGGATCGCTTGAGCCCAGGAGTTTGAGGTTTCTGTGAGCTGTGACGCCAAGGCACTCAACCCCAAGGTGACAGAGTGAAACTCTGTCTCAAAACAACAACAACAACAACAACACCTACATAATTAACGTTTTAATAAATTTAATTTGCAGGATGGTTTGAACTATGAGCCCTAGCCTAAGGGCAACAAACTAAACAAATTAAAGGACCATGAGGGAAACTGGGTGAGACTTTTTTTGTCACTGAGTAGCATTTTATGACTGGGTTGAACAGAGAATATCACTCCTACAAAAGGGATTTCCAGTACAATTTGAACAAAAAATTGTGTTAGGGATATTGTCAAGGTTACTTATAGCAGTTACCGACTGTGAAAATTTAATTGTAGCATTATCTTGCAAAATGAAAAGGTAGCATTAAGGAAAGCAAGAGTCTCATTATGATATGGAATCTTGTTCTGATGTCTCAGGAAAAATCATTAGCAGTGTAGAAAATATCAACTTCTTATCCAGTTTGGAGGAAGTTGTAGGGGTAAGCTTGTGGGGATGGGGTGGGAAAGTCTGGAAGACTATCTTTAGATGGTGCTTGAATGTTGTCTCCTCTGCCAATGGTTCTCAGTATCAGTGTATCAGAAACACAGAGGGAGACTTTATTTTATTTTTACTCTTTTTTTTGAGACTAAGTTTAACTCTTTTGTCCTGGGTAGAGTGCCATGGCATCCTCATAGCTCACAGCAAACCTCAAACTCTTGGGCTCTAATAATTCTCTTGCTTCAGTTTTCTGAGTGAGTAGCTGGGACTACAGGTGCCTGCCATAACACCTGGCTAATTTTTCTATTTCTAGTGTGTGGGGGGTCTTGCTCATGCTCAGGCTGATCTTGAACTTCTGAGTTGAAGGAATCCACCTGCCTTGGTTTCCCAGAGTACTAGAATTACAGACATGAGCCCCTGTGCCTGGCTCAGAAATATTTTTGTGTATAGCTGTGATGGCCTTTGCGCAGATTATGGTTTTCAAAGAGTCTTTTGTTATTTATTTATTTTCTTATTTATGTAATTTATTTTTTGAGACGGAGTCTCACTTTGTCACCCTTGGTAGAGTGCTGTAGCATCATAGCTCACAGCAACCTCAAGCTCTTGGGCTCAAGTGATTCTCTTGCTTCAGCTTCCCGAGTAGCTGGGACTACAGGCACCAGCCACAAAGCCTGGCTATCTTTAGAGACGAGGTCTTGTGCTGGAACTTGTGAGCTCAGGCAATCCATCAACCTGGGCCTCCTGAGTGTTGGGATTATAGGCGTGAGCCACCTCAAAGAGTCTTTTGTGTTAGGTTTTATTGTCAGGCATTTCCACATGAGAATCTTTCCTTTATAGCCTTTTCCAGCTCTGTTTGTCAGGACTTTTTTTTTGAGACAGAGTCTCATAATGTCAATATCAGCAATATGTCGATTACTGTTTATTATGGGTCATGGCTCATGTTAATTACTGTTGTGTAGAGTGTTGTGTTGTCCTATCTCACAGCAACTTTGAATTCTAGGGCTCAAGCAATCCTCCTGCCTCAGACTATCCAGTAGCCTGCCAAGTAACTATTAATATTTTGATTCTGACAACTTTCACAAGCACATAAAAGAAGTGAAAGTGTAACAACATGAATATGAACGACACACCCCAAATTCAGAAAACTAGCCTATCCATGGATGGAGTTTATAAAATGGTTTTGTATTTGACTGTTTGTAGTGTTTTATTCTAGACTACAAAAATGGCTTGCAGCAAGTACAGCCACGTGTTGAGATCATGAGCTGCTTGGTGGGTACATGTGACTGCATCGTTTTATTCTGGTAAGTGTCAAGTATTTCATAAAAGTCACCTGACTCACGTCTCCACTGGCTCCAGTTGCTTGTTAGAGTATGGTGGCCATACTCACCTGTTTGGGGGAGACAGTGGCCAATTTGTTCTACTAAAGCTCCCAGGAGGTCCTGAGTCCAGATCCACGGTCTTAAGACAGGGATCCTGTGTCATGGGGCTCGGCAGAGCTTAGAAAGGGGTTTTAATCCAGGTGATGACCAGCTGACACAGAAGCCCCTCCCAACCTGTGTGTCTTGGAGGTGTGGTCCCTGCCTATGTTACTGAGTCGGGTCCATTTGCAGGTCTGCAGCTGGAAGCCACACTCTCAAGCACTAAGAAAGGCTTACTTACCACCAGAAACCCAGGATGAGATCTGACCAGGCTCAAATCTACCTCCTGAGTGCAGGTGGGCGGGATTTTACATGTGTAGGGTAATAAGGACTGATCTGATTGGACCCTGGATCTGCCAAGAGTCCATTTCTTACTTCAGTTCCTGGCTTCTGCATCCCAGCACTTGGGTTCTGTCAGTGGTTGTGTGCTCAGTCCATGTGGGTGTGCTTAGGTTCAGTGACCTGGGGGTCCACAACAGCAGAAAATCAACTCACACTTTTGTTACATAGAAGTTAAGCTGGGTGGATCTGGTATGTTTGTGCCAGGCTGAGAGGGGGTGGTGGGTGAGGGTGCCCTGGCTTTCCCTCCCAGAGGGTGAAGATGAGCATGGGAAAGGCCAGCCACTCAAGACCTGGAGGACCTGAGGACTGAGGACCCTTCTCTTCCCTTCTGTCCTACTCTGCCAGCCAGCACCTGCAGGCTCTAGCAACCTTGCTAATGCTGTGACCCTTTAATACAGTTCCTCATGTTGTACTGACCCCCACATGTTACTGTTATGAATCATAATGTAAATATCTGATATGCAGGATGTATTTTCATTGTTACAAAGGGGTCACGACCGACAGGTGTCCTAGTTCAGGCTCCAGGGGGACAGTGAGGTCCCGTCTTGAGAAATCAGGAGGCTGAATGCTCTCTACCCCCTCCTCCACCCATTTGTGCAGGGCTGGGTCTGGGAAGGAGGAAGCCTCTTAGAATTCTGTCTCCAGAGATGCAGCTCATGAGGAAGTGTGATAAAGAGCAGCCCCCTTAAAGACCCAGGTTTGTCTCAGCCTGTTTCAGCATTGGCCCTCTTCATGCCCCCCTCCCCCCCGTTAATTCCTCAAACATGTTTCAAAATAGAACAAGGAAGTTCCCTAAGTTCCCAAGAACTCCTAGCTACAGGTAACAATGGGAAAACTTACCCCAACTCTCTAGCAATAGGTAAACAATGGTGAACCTACACAAAGTTCCCAGGCTACTGTATCTCCCAAACTGTCCCTATGCCAACTGCCACGCTCTCATGCCAACTGCCACACTGTAGCCCCCCTGACTGTAACCCCACCCCCGAGCTAACCAGCCACATTCTGTCTTTACTTGGCTTGTCATGCAGCACAAAAAGAGTATAAAAGACAGCCTGCTTTTCTCTTCGGGGCCGTTTGCCTTTGGGCAGCGACCTGCCTGCGCAGGTAAAATAAATCACCACGGTCCCCTGCGCAGGTGTAATAAATCATCATCTGATTTATACATAAAGTGGGATCCGAGTCTTTTTTCCAGGTGGCAAATGAGTTATAACAGAAGGAAGAGAGTGTTTCAGTGGTGGGTGTTTTGGGGACCAGGGTTGTAGCTGGGGTGGAGATGTGCAGTGTGGAAGCTGCCCCCTTATTAGGCCATGTGCACCTGAGAAGTTCCCAAATAGCTGCAGAAGGAGATCCTCACCAATCTTTAAAGCTCCCGCGAGGAACTTGGAATTACAGAACAAGAGCCCTTTAAACTGTAGAGGACACTGTCATAACCAAGGGGCTACTGTCAGGGATAGGCTGGAACAATACAGAGGCCACCAGTGGTGTCAACTGTGATGCCCCAGAGAACTGTGGTTCCTTAAAGGAGAAAGCACCATGATTCTGGGTGGGCAGTAGCCTGAACCCACTCTGCATGGCACTGCTGTGTTTCTGGTCCTCCGGGCAGAAATGAAAGGGACTGGCCTGCTAAGCAGACACAGCCGCACCAAAGTATGCTGCCTTGGCCATTCTAGTGCTGAGCGAGAGGAATGGAGCTCTGGGCAATCCTGGCTATCCTAGTGCTGAGCAAGAGGGACAGAGAGCTCTGGGCCCTTGTTCCAGGGGTGGTCTGTGTTTTCTGCTGTAGGATACCTGCCTTCACCCCTGCTTGTGGTAGGACTCAAGATGAGCTCTCACCAGGACCCAGTGCTTCCTTTCTGGGAGGGGCCTGATGGAAGAGCTGTGGTGGCCCTCAGTCCCTCCTGGTGCCCACTTGGGGGTAGGCAAGCATTAACACTGGGCAAGAGGAAGTGGTGCCCAGGACAGGTTGGAGAGACACCCTGCTCCTTCCCTGCCAGCTCTGTTCAGGTGCCCAGTTGGACACTGTGTGGACTCCTTCCTGAGCTGAGCTGCTCACCCTGAGTTTTGATGTTTCAGAGACTTTCTAAAGTTCTGTGCAAAACTGTGGGTTTGTATATGTGCTTTTGTAAACATATGCATATGTGTGCTTCTGTTAATACATCCCTGACTTTCCTCAGCCTTTTAAAGAGGGACAGGCTCATGCCCAGGGCCCTAAGCCAGGCTTTGCTTGGTTCAAACTGGAAATATTCAGACTCATGTCTTCCCTGGGCTGCATGCAGTTCTCCTCACCAAAGATGTCTTCATTATGAGGGGAAGACCCTGTTTGCATATCTAGGCTTGTGTCCAGATGCACTTGTGACAGGTCCCATTTGGACACTTGGCCTAAGGCCTTTTCTGATGCCTCCTGCTGGAAGCCTGGGATGCTGGGGAAGGCCAGTCCCAGCCCTGGGGTCAGAGCATCTCCTTCTTGTACAGGGGACGAGGATCCTGCTTCAGCTGTGGATTTAGCATTGGCTAGAACCAGGCGTCCTGTACAGCTGCCCATTGTGCAAGAACTGGGCAGAGTGGACACAACATTGAAGATATTAGAAAGACCAAACAAAGCCTTTAAAATGTCTATGAGAGGCGTGGCACCCGTAGCACAGTGGTTACCGTGCCAGCCACATACACTGAAGTTGGTGGGTTCAGACCCAGCTTGGCCCAGCTAAAACAACAATGACAACTGCAACAAAAAATAGCCAGGCTTTGTGGTGGGTGTGTGTAGTTCCAGCTACTTGGGAGGCTGAGGCAAGAGAATCACTTAAGCCCAAGAGTTTGAGGTTGCTGTGAGCTGTGACATCAGAGCACTCTACAGAGGGCGATATAGTGAGACTCTGTCTCAAAAAAAAAAAAAAAGTCTATGAGAACTGTGTTCAAGAATGGAAAGAAAAATGTACTTACAGCTAATAAAAGATAAATCTCAGCAGAGAAATAAAAAATACAAAAAAGTCCGGAGGATCAATTCTTTTAAAAAATATCTGTTTTCAATTGAATCCAGGCCTGCTGTTCTTTCTCCTGTACTCTAGGAGACCCAGGTGACTGCTACAGTGTTGGTCACTCTGTGGTCGTGGTGTTTGGTTGCACTTTCTCTCCATTGGGCATTGTCTTCCGGAAACACTAGGACACTGTGCAATCTGTGAGATGGGTCTCACTATGTCACCCTCAGTAGAGTGCTGTAGTGTCATAGCTCACAGCAACCTCTAACTCTTGGGCTTAAGAGATTCTCTTGCAATGGGAGGAGAGCAAGATAGTGGCCGAGTAACAGCTTCCTTGCAACTGGCACCATGAGTCTGGGGACGTAAGACTCCAGGCATCTCTGGCCAGTGGGATCTGCTAATAATCATCCCTTTGAGGACACAGGGAGTCAGTGAGAGACTTCTGGACCCCAAGAGGAGGACAAAAGCAGTGAAAAACTGGCAAGTGGTTGCGTGTGTTTGATCAATCTAATCCCGCTGGCAGCTGTAAGTACAGCAGCAGTGAGACTGCAAACTGGAAAGGCCTTACCTGTGAGCTGTTTTGGTGTTTTTGGACTTGGTACTCAGTTGAACTGCCTTGGGGAGAGTTTGGGCAGGAGTGCAGAGAACTTTGGGCATTGTCTAGGGCCCCAGACCAAGCCACTGAGCTGGACAAAGCTAATAGTGTTTGGCTGTGGGCTGCAGGGAGCCATTGTGAGAGAACTGCCCCGGCAAGCTCTGTCCTCAGGGTCGCACAGAGCAAGGATGAGGTGGTAGCTAGTAATCTAGTGACTGAGAAGCCTAAAGGCGGGGACTGGCCACCTTACAGCCTTAACCCTCAGGGGCAGAGTGAGACTGGTTTTGGCACACTGGGTAAGTGGATAGCCACATAAGTAGTGATCCCAGTGACAAGCACTTTCCTGGGAAAGTTTCTGCTTAGCCAAGTTTAGAAGTTTAAAGTGCCTTATAAGAGGGCTGAAGAGAGATTTAGGGTCTCCACCCTGTGGGGTTTGAGAAATCAGTGGAGGCCTCCAGTCATATCAGCATTGTGATTAACATCTCATACCCCAGAAGATCACCTGTTGCCCAGACAATATTCGATAAGATATATATACTGCTTTCTTTCCTTTTTTTTAAATTTGTTTTCTGTTTGTTTGTTGTTGTTTTGTTTGTTAAATTCAATCTTTTCCCTATAGATTTTTCTTTTCTTTTTTTTTCTTTCTTTTCTTTCTCCATTTTTCTAGTTTAAATACAATTTCAAATTGCTGCCTTTTTTCAATAATTAGAACTTCATTTTTGCTAGTGTTTCTACCCCTATTATTTGGTTTTTCACCCAATTTTATCTCATAAAGTTTTCTGTTTGCTTGTTTTGGTTTGATTTATAGCATTTTTGTCTTTCCTCTCTACTTGATGGTGGTGGGGTACTGTGTCCAACCAGGCTAGCAAAGAGCTGCTGACCTCAAGGGAACCACCCAACCTGGCACTCCCAGAGGTTGGGTTTTTTTTAAGGTTGTTTCAAAGTACCCTACTGTACACCTATATTGCTCTGTCTCCCTCTTTCTGTGCCTCTCTTCTTTTTGTCAATATTCCCTTTTATCTGCCCCCTCTCCTTTCTCTCTCTTCTTATTTTTATTTCTTTTTCTTTCTTTTATCCCTTCTTGCTCTTAAACCTTCTCATCCTTCTGGTCCTGTACCAAAAGGACTCATCAAAACCCTAGTCCACGGGCATGGCAACTTAAAGAGCAAGAGGAAGTGAAAGGAAAATTAGGGCAAGGAAACAGATAAAAGAAGTCACTCATGAGGAAGAATCAGAAGAAAACTCCTGGCAACATGAAGAACCAGTCCAGAGCAATGCCTCCAAGGGACCATGAGGTAGCTACTGCAGAGGATTCCACCTATAAAGACATGCTAGAAATGACAGAAAGGGAATTTAGAATACACATGATGAAAACAATGAAGGAAATGATGGAAACAATGAAGGAAACTGCTAATAAAGTGGAAAATAACCAAAAGGAAATAAAAAAACAGAATCAAATAAGAGATGAACGATATGAAGAATATAGAAAGGATATAGCAGAGCTGAAGGAACTGAAGCAGTTAGGGAACTTAACGATGCAATAAAAAGCATCAGCAACAGGTTAAACCACACAGAAGAAAGAATTTCAAAGGTAGAGGACAAAGTTCTTGAGATAACTCAGGTAGTTAAAGAGGCATAAAAGAAGAGAGAGAAAGCAGAATGTTCACTGACAGAATTATGGGACTTTATGAAGCATTCCAACATATGAGTTATAGGAATCCCAGAAGGGGAAGAAGAATGCCCCAGAGGAATGGAAGCCATACTAGAGAATATTGTAAATGAAAATTTCCCAAATATCAGCAAAGATTCTGACATATAACTTTCAGAGGGATATCGAACTCCAGGTCGCCTCAACTCTAACCAAGCTTCTCCAAGACACATTGTGATAAACCTGTCCAAAGTCGAGACAAAAGAAAAGATTCTTCAAGCTGCCAGGAGTAAGCACCAGTTGACCTACAGGGGCAAATCCATCAGAGTGACTGCAGACTTCTCTAATGAAACTTTTCAAGCAAGAAGACAATGGTCATCTACCTTTAATCTACTTAAACAGAACAATTTCCAGCCCAGAATTTTGTACCCTCCTAAGCTAAGCTTTAAAATTGACAGAGAAATCAAATCATTTATGGATATACAAACATTGAGGAAATTCGCCACAACAAAACCAGCTCTACAGGAAATACTTCAACCTGTTCTATACACTGACCTTCACAATGGATCAGCAGCAAAGTAAGAACTCAGAAATTAAAGGTCAGAACCAAACCTCCACAGTGATGCAAAAGATAAAACTAAGCAATGGTCTCTCACAAAATAAGATGAATAGAATACCACCACACTTATCAATTATCTCAATAAATGTTAATGGCTTGAATTCCCCACTGAAGAGACATAGATTGGCTGACTGGATTAAAAAACACAAGCCATCCATTTGCTGTCTGCAAGAAACACACCTGGCTTCAAAAGACAAATT
>CAUYPK010096795.1:0-11539 GCA_963574355.1 Loris lydekkerianus
CGGAATATTATGTAGTCTTAAAGAAAGATGGAGACTTTACCTCTTTCATGTTTACATGGATGGAGCTGGAACATATTCTTCTTAGTAAAGTATCTCAAGAATGGAAGAAAAAGTATCCAAAGTACTCAGCCCTACTATGAAACTAATCTTTGGCTTTCATATGAAAGCTATAACCCAGTTATAACCTAAGAATATGGGGAGTAGGGAGAGGGAGGAGAGGAAAGTGGGAGGATTGGCAGAGGGAGGGTGATAGGTGGGATTACACCTGCAGTGCATCTTACAAGTGTACATGTGAAATTTAGTAAATGTAGAATATAACTGTCTTAACACAATAACTAAGAAAATGCCAGGAAGGCTATGTTAACCAGTGTGATGAAAATGTGTCAAACTGTATAAAACCGATGTATGGTGCCCCATGATCACATTAATGTACACAGCTATGATTTAATATTAATAAAAAAAGACAACATTAAAAATAAAAAAAGAGAAAATATTTCAACATTTATGACAAAATATATACAAAGTTATGTCCCTGGAACATTTAAAACACCTGAAAATCTGCTTAAAGATGGGGAAGGAGCACAATGGCAAAAAGAGAAAATGAGAATAATAAATGAGATTTTTAAAAAGTGTTTAACTTTACAGATCATCAAATAAATGCAGAGTAGAGCAATAACGAAGTGCCATTTTACCTGTTAACTGACAAAGGTAATATACAATAGCAGTTTATGACCCAGTATTTCACACAGGGCAGGCAAGGTCAGGTAAGTGATACTGAATCTGTTACACGTCATTTAGAAAGCAAAGTGGTAGTAAAACAGGACATTCTATTAGCAAAATTTGAGGGAAATAGGTATTTCCACACATAAGTGGGAGGAGAAGAATTAGGGAGTAAGGTTTAGCATATCCATCAAAATACAGATTTACTTAGTCTTTGACACATCAATCCAACTTCCAAGATTTATCTTACAGATACAGCTAGCTGTTCCTGTCTGAAATGACAGAGGGACAAGATTTTTCATTGCAGTAGTATTATTTGTATTTGCAAAGAAATGGGCATAAATCAATCTCCATCAATAGGAATCTGTTGGAATATACCATGGAATGTCCACATAATAGAGCTCTTCTAGAAGGAATAAGGAAGCTTTCTATGCACTGATATGAAAGAACTCCATGATCATTATTCAGTGTGAATAGTAAAAATACTATGCATGGAAATGCACTGTAAGGAAAAAAAGAAATAGTTATATATGTAGACATATTTTTTAACATTCTTCACATTCTTAATCTAGTGGGGTGAGGTTAAGTTCAGTTTGCCACAATAGGTACAAAGATGCTTTCCATAACATTATTTGTAATAACAAAAGAATGGAAACAATCTAAACCCTGTAATAGGAGGACAGTAAAACACATAAAACAAGATTAGATCAATTGATTGAATTAAAAATGGCATGAGTCTGAAATAACTTCTGCAGGTGGAGACTGAGTCTGGCCTTGCAGGAGAATGTAAATAAAGCAACTACCATGCAAATCTGAGGATAGTCAAATTCAAACAGACCATGAGGGCCAAATCTGTATACATTTCTTTTCTTTCTTTTTTATTTGTTTGGAAGCATGGGAAAAATAAACAGCTTCCTCAGACCGAAAGGTTTTGACGTTTTGTATTCTAGTCCCAGAAGAAAAAGTTTACAACAGAGGAAGGGAGTTAAAAACCCTGGGGAAAGACACACTTTGGGATAAGCATAGACACAGAAAGAGTTCAGTGGAGCCAGGAAGCATCTATTTAAGCAAAATATTAAATGACATGTCATAAAAATGATAAAATCTACCACAAATGCCTAATGATTATTCATATTTAGTCTTTGATAATTTAGCCTTAAAAAGATAATTTTCTGGGTTAAAATCATTTTTGTTTTCTTTCATAGATGGAAGAACTTTAGGGAACATTTGTTTTTCTTTCTTTTTTTTGAGACAGAGTCTCTCTCTGTTACCCCGAGTAGAGTGCTACGGCATCATCACAGCTCACAGCAACCTCAAAGTCTTGGGTTTAAGGGATTCTTTTGCCTCAGCCTCCTCAGTAGCTGGGACTACAGGCATGTGCCACAATGCCTGGCTAATTTTTTTCTATTTTTTAGTAGAAATGAGATCTTGCTCTTGCTCAGGCTGGTCTTGAACGCCTGAGTTCAGGGGATCCTCCTGCCTTGGCCTCCCCGAGTGCTAGGATTACAGGCATGAGCCACTGTCCCTGGCCAGGAATATTTCTTTGGACATTATCCACAAGCACTTGCTGGCTGCCTGCATGTTCTTGGGTAGATTCCCTTCTTGGTTTAGCAGACAGTTGCTGAGCTGCAGGAACTCCCTTACTCTTTTCGGCTAAGCAGAAACTTTGGAAGGTCTGTAGTTTTTGGAATAAGATGGAATTCATTCCAAGTTATAACCTAGGATATTTAAGAAGTGGTATTTAACTTGACAGGATGGTTTTACATAAGATAAAAGATGAAGTTCTCACAAGGTTAAATTTCAGGAAAGCCTTTGACACAAAATAAAGGCGGAGTGTAAAGTGAAAACAAAAGCACTCGGAGTTAGAGAGATCATTTGAATTTACTTGCTGCACGCAACACTGCTTGCTCCTTCCTTTCTGCTGACTGAAACAGGTTGGTTCTTTCTATCATTTTTTCATTGTGACTTGGCTATGATTTTTTTAAAGCTCAACAACTTTGTATATTTACCTATATAGTGGAGTCTTGATGCATAAAAGTTTAAATGCTTTCATGTACAGAAAAGAGCTATTTGAAAACAGTTGTATGCTTTAATCTTAGAATGAATATCTGAATATAGCAAGAAGAAAATATGATTTCAAATACCATATTACTTGTCTGTAAAACTTTGTCAAGGAGAAAATAGGCTTTGCTATACCCTTTTTCCCCTGCTTTTTAAAAAATACTAATTTTTTTATTCTAATAATAAAAATATTTAAATGTGTTTCTATATATCTACCAGAAGGATCATTTCTGGGAATAAAATCATACTTTTAGTAAAATTAATTCTTACTTTAAAATACCCTTCTTTAATATCTTAACACCATCTGGCCATACTATTTCTTATTATCAGGTTTAAGATTTCTGTGATGAAAGAAAAGAACAAAGTTCATAATTGTGTTAATAATTAATGCAGAAGACAATGAAGACCACATAGTCTTCCAGATTGGAACTTTTTAAATAACTAAAACAGTCATTTAAAATAGTCAGCACCTGGGGTTTTACATAATAAAAGTGGTTCTTCTTTGTGGTATCTTTCCTCAGGGCTTTCTTTACTGTGCTTTACTAATTTAAAAAGAATTAGCAGGTATAAGAATGTTCCTTTGAAAATGTAGCATAAATTGGCACACTTTTTTAGAAATAGTATTTTCATTATTGATTCTGTAAGAATATTTCAGATTCTTCAAAGGACAAAATAAACAAAGGAAGTTAGAAAAGATAAAGGAAAACAAAACAGCACTAGAATAAAAACTTTGAAAGTTATTATTAAATACATTTTAAAACTTATAAATTTTGTGCAAACTTATCTTAATACTACAGGGTGGTAATAGTCAGCTAATAGTCAATATAGTAGTATAATAAGTTAACGTTGAGGCAGGAGATTCACGGCATACCATCTATCGATTCTACAGTAACAATGTGATTATCTTTAGTCTGATAACTATTTACTGGGCACCCAGTGTATGCCAGGCATGTTAATGAGGTTTTAATTACAAACAGAAATCAAATAATTCATATTTGGGGGAACTTGGAGTCCAAGTGAACAAGGTAGACTGGGAAATACAACTTCTTAAGAGGATGGGGTCAGTTCTCTGAGAGGTATGTAGAGATTGTTTCACATCACGAAGGTCTTCTGAGGAGGGGACACCAAGATAACTGAGCAGGAATCGGCCCTTCAAAGGAAGGGCAGAAAGTAATATGACAGGTAAAGGAAGGGAGCAAGCAATGGTGCAGACAACCGCTGGCCACTTAGCCCTATCACTGTCCATTGTGGGACACAGAGAAGGGAGAAGTGGCAGGAGCCCTGGGGGGCGTCCCGTTAGGGAGGGAGTCTTGGGGGTCATGCCAAGGAGCCTGGATAGGCCTCTCAGGTGAAGCAGTCAGGCGAGGAGCTGAGCAGGGGATGGCTGATTGGCAATTTAGAGATAGGACAGCGTTTTTTGGCAAGGGGGTGGTGAGGAATGACAACAGCAGGATACCAATCAGGAAGGTTTTACAGCAGCCAGGTGCCAGGAAACAGGATGACAGGATTGTGCAGATGAGTGCAGATTAAAAGGAGGAGAGAGACTCAAGACCTGTCTGGAAGGTAGAATCAGAACTTAGGGACTTCTGGGAAATGAGGAAAGAAGGTAAGAGGGAAGTCAAGAATACAGGCGTGATGACCAGGGGATGAAGGTGCTACCAACGGTATGAATAAGTAGTGACAGGTTTTAGACGGAAGTTGACTAATGGAGACCTTTTTTTTTTTTTTTTTAATAAAAGCCAACTAGCAAAATTCAGAACAGATAATTTTGCTGAGATAATTTATTTAAATTAAATGTATAAATAAATAAGAAAAATAAAAAAACTATGTTTTTATAACTTATGTTACAGCAACAATAAATATATTTTAAATAAACTTTTTTTTTTTTTTTTTTTTGAGACAGAGTCTCACTCTGTTGCCCTGGGTAGAGTGCTATGGCAGCACAGCTCATAGCAACCTCAGCTCCTGGGCTCAAGTGATTCTCTTGCTGCAGCCTTCCCAGTTGCTGAGACGAGATGTGCCCACCACAACACCCAGCTAGTTTTTCTACTTTTAGTAGAGATAGGGTCTCGCTTTTGCTCAGGCAGGTCTTGAACTCCTGAGCAATCTACCTACGTGGGCCTCCCAGAGTGCTGGGATTACAAATGTGAGCCACTGCACCTGGCCAGAATAACTATTATTTATTTTAATTTTCATCTAACTTATTGTAGATCTACTCCATAAGATTCATAAAATCAGATATGTACAAATTATAACATTTATCATTCTTTTTAGTTAAAATCTAAATTTTCAACTTTTAACAATAATTTTTACATAAAAATCTTCACTTTTATTTAGAATTTAGTGATTACAGAAATGTCCCAGGGTATTTTGTTTATCATCCCAGGTTCTGCAGGCACAGTTGTAAAAACAAAGGTTGAGTAACTAATCTTAGAGTTATACTCCAATGTGGCTCCAATTAAAGCATTTAAAAAAGTGGGAGCTTCAGACTGACTTATGTTACAGCAACAATCTATTCTCTAAGGGAAGAACAAACACATATTTCTTTTTAAGCAATATTAAAATGAGTATACTGTGTTTTTTTTATTTTTATTTTTTTGCCATTTAGATTGCAGCCATGGCTTTGGAAGACAACCAGTCAACAGATTACTATTATGAGGAAAATGAACCCAATGGTACTCATGACTATAGCCAGTATGAAATAATCTGTATAAAAGAAGAAGTCAGAAAATTTGCAAAGATTTTTCTTCCTGTCTTCCTCACAATAGCTTTCATCATTGGACTTGCAGGCAATTCCATTGTAGTGGCAATTTATGCCTATTACAAGAAACTGAGGACCAAAACAGATGTGTACATCCTGAATTTGGCCGTGGCAGATTTACTCCTCCTATTCACTTTACCTTTTTGGGCAATTAATGCAGTTCATGGGTGGGTTTTAGGGAAGATGATGTGTAAAGTAACTTCAGCCTTATACACTGTAAACTTTGTCTCTGGAATGCAGTTTCTGGCTTGTATCAGCATAGATAGATATTTGGCAGTAACTAGAGCCCCCAGTCAGGCAGGGGTGGGAAAACCATGCTGGATCATCTGTGTCTGTGTCTGGATGGCTGCCATCCTGCTGAGTATACCGCAGCTGGTTTTTTACACAGTAAACGACCATGCTAGGTGTATTCCCATCTTTCCCCAACACCTAGGAACCTCAATGAAAGCTTCGATTCAAATGCTAGAAATCTGTATTGGATTTGTAGTGCCCTTTGTTATTATGGGGGTTTCCTACTTTATGACAGCAAGAGCACTCATCAAGATGCCAAATATTAAAATATTGCGACCCCTCAAAGTCCTGCTCACAGTGGTCATAGTCTTCATTGTCACTCAGCTGCCTTATAACATCGTCAAGTTCTGCCGAGCCATAGACATCATCTACTCCCTGATCACTGACTGCGACATGAGCAAACGCATGGACGTGGCCATCCAGGTCACAGAAAGCATCGCCCTCTTTCACAGCTGCCTCAATCCGGTCCTTTATGTTTTTATGGGAGCCTCTTTTAAGCACTACATTATGAAAGTGGCCAAGAAATATGGGTCCTGGAGAAGACAGAGACAAAACGTGGAGGAGATTCCTTTTGATTCTGAGGGTCCTACAGAGCCGACCAGTACTTTTAGTATTTAAATGTAAAACTGCTCTGCCTTTTGCTTGGATACACATGAATGATGCTTCTTCCTCAGATAAAACATCTGCATTACTCTGAAACTGAAATCTCAAAAGCTATGTTTGAAACTTATAACAAAGGGGGAAGGGGAGAATGAAAGCCAACAAGGAGAGGAAATAAGATAGTAAATGCTCCAAGTGTGAAAATTAAAATTAACAGTATAAGAAAGTAGTAATAGGCATAAATGAATAAAAATACTATTCTATAAATAGGAAGGTTTTGTGGTGATGGACTATTTTTGTATCTTGATTGCTATAGTGTTTACACAAATCTACACATGTCATAAAATAACACAGACCCACATACACACTTTGTACCAATTTCCATTTCCTGGTTTTGATATTATACTATAATTATGTAAGATGGAACCACCACGGAAAACTGGATGAAGGGTACCCAGGATCACTTTGTACTATCTATGCAACTCCCTGTGAATTTATAATAATTTAAAAATAAAAGAAGTTTTTAAGAAGATAAAAATATCCCACTATGGCATAAGTTAATCTTCTAAAACAGATTAATAAAGAGGCATTTATAATTATTTCTAATTATCTAAATTTTAATACAAGAACAATTTCCCTGTATAATTTTGGCATTTGAATAACTACACAACAGAACTTAACCTGTTTTCTTTATTTTAATTTTATAAAATCCCAGAAAGAAAAGCAACCAAAATAATATGCAATAATCCTTTCTGACCCTTTCGGTACATTCCTGGCAAGTTCTTTTTTTTTTTTGCAGTTTTGACTGGGGCTGGGTTTGAACCTGCCACCTCTGGCTTATGGGACCAGTGCCCTACTCCTTTGAGCCACAGGCGCCACTGTTTCCTGGCAAGTTCTTAAAGATATAATTTCTTCCATGATGTCAATTTTCTTTGGTCATGATTGGTTATCCTGGAAAATGTTAGGCTTATCATGTATACTCTAGAAGCAATCCTCAAATTATCATACTTATCTAGGTTCAAACTTTTAAAACTTCCTAAAGAATTCATCCATTTATGAGTCTGCTGAGGGCTGGCTAAAAGATATATTATCCTATGTATAAATGTCTTTTTTTTTTTTGAGACAGAGTCTCAAGCTGTCACCCTGGGTAGAGTGCTGTGGCATCAAGGCTCACAGCAACCTCAAACTCTTGGGTTTACGTGAGTCTCTTGCCTCAGCCTCCCAAGTAGGGGGACTACAGATGCCTGCCACAATGCCCAGCTACTTTTTGGTTATAGTTGTCATTCTTGTTTAGCAGACCCGGGCTGGAGTCAAACCTGCCAGCTCTGGTGTATGTGGCTGGCATCCTAGCCGCCTGAGCTATAGGCACTGAGCCAAAATGTCATATTTTTTATTTAAACATTTATATTTTTAAGTAATAAAAATACATATCACAATAAGTTATTTTTAATAACATACACAGGTTATCTTTACAGAACTGCATGTAAATTATTATAAACCATGAAATATCCCCCTATTAAAATTAGATTTTTAATAGAAATTGTATTGGTCAAAAATGGTATGTGCTAATTAATTTTATCATTCAAATTATTAAAAAGAGATGTTTTCTGTTTTAAAATAAACTTCATTTAATCAAGGCATGTTATTTTAAAATTTCTTTTCCTTTTAATTACTTTTAAATTTAAAAATGCTTAAAAAGGAAGAATTTAAAGAATTATGATGATGACTAATAACTATCATGGCATTATTCTAACGTAGCATCTGGCACAAAGGGACAATCTGTTAAGTGCAAAAACTTCAGGCTGAACACTCACCACTGCTCCACCATTTCTTGCCATTAACTATATAACTGTCTCCATCCCGTTGGATGCTGCATTCAATATTTGTGGCATCACTTGAAGCTACATCAGGTTCTATAAATAAACAAATGGTGGATTTACAGATACCATCAGTTTGCAAAGAGGCTCAGATAAGGGAAGGGAAATCTGTGAAGGACACAGGCATTCTTGTCTCTTTCATCTTCCTGTCCTTCCCCGTTCCACTCTGGTTCTCCTGAACACTGTAGGTATCTGATATATGTGCAGTAGAAGAATGAATGAATGCAGGGTATTGAACACTGGGGATCAGTATTCTGAATTGTGATTTTAGCTTGCTCATCAATATGTGACTTAGGATACAATTCACTCAGCCTTTTCTTCCACCATCAAAAGTAGATAAAAATATAATTTCCTGCTTCTCGCAATAGAAATCTATACTAGATATTTGCAAGCCACATTCCCCCACCCCCATACATTTTACCATTTTAAACAATTTCTGTTTTTTTAAAAAAAGCCAGTCTAATTTCGCAACGGGGAGTTACACACCTGTATTAAACAATATCTAACTGTGCTATGCAAATTCCATCAGGAATGCTTTCACCAATTTCTAAACTTTGCATTCTTAAAGAGTGCTCAATACGTGAGGTCTTCAGAAAGTTTTCCATAGGACATCCTAAAACAATCGCTTGACTGCATGGCACTTCATGACTGGCTCGCTCTGAAGCATAGCGATCTCAATTGCTAATGCACTGCTCTTTAAATTCAGAGGGTCCTTCATATATTTCATGTGTTCTATTTCTAAGACTTGAGACTCAGTTTTTTGACAAAGGGGACTGTGTATGTGGACTCTACTTATTTGTAACCCCTAAATAGGGCTTTGTAGATAAAACAATCATAACCGTAAGTGTTCAAGAAATGTCCCTTGCCGATCTAAATGGAGGCCTGTCCTGCTGTCACAGTAATCCTCTTCCCTTATCTGTGGTTTCACTTACTGGGGTTTCAGTACCAGCATTATGAAAATGTTACATGAAAAATTCCAGAAATAAACCATTCATATTTTTCAAATTGTGTGCCATTTGGACTACTGTTGTAATTGTTCTATTTCAACATTAGGTATTAATGTTAATCCCTTACTGTGCCTAATTTATAAATTAAACTTTATCTTAGGTATGTACATATAGAAAAAAAAACATAGTATACGTAGGTACTATCCCTGCTTTCCTGCATCCACTGGGGGTCTTGGAATGTATCCCCTGCAGATAAGGAGGGACTACTGTATAAACATATACAACGTTATAGAAAACAATAACAGTTGGCCATTGTTGAAAGGATTTAAAAATTATAGCCAAATGAAATTCGGTTTAATTCTAAACTCATTCATGAAACAATGATTCTGTTTTTTGAAGAATTGTCAATTATTGCTTCCTAGGTATAAATGGCACCAAATTTGTTTTCATTTAACATGTTTTTTATTTCCCTACATGATTATCATTTGAGCCATATCTCCACTACTGGTAAAAGTTCTATTTTTTTGGATTTATAGAAGAATTGAATATTATATAATATACTCAAGTATTGATATACAAATTATCACAAAGATTAATATTTCCTACCAAAAGATGAAAAAGTTCTTAGTATCCATAGATGGCAATTTTAGGAATGAAAGTCAAAAGATTATAAAAAAAACACAGCTACAATTTAATAAGAATAATAATAAAAAGATTATAAAACTAGCTTTACTCTGCTAATGCCAAAGCAGCGTACTAATGCCAAAGCAGCGTACCAGAAAACATTTCCTGGTGTTCTCCCAAAGGGGAGGAAACATTTATTCTTCACATTTAAAAATGTCAAACTTTAAAATCAGGCTCAAAACAAACATTCACCTCTTTAGCCACAAGCAAATTTGTCAGGAGCACAGAGCCACAACCCATTTTTCTTGGGCTCATCCACAATAACTCCAGGCCTACTGTCTGCACAAGGGGAGAACGGGGCTCTGCCTTTACCTGTCATGCAGAAGCAGGAGGCAATGTTCCCTTGAAGAAGAGGCTCGAGCCACTGCTGCTTCTGTTCCTCACTTCCATATAGGTGCAGCACCTCCATGTTCCCTGTGTCTACGCAGAAGAAAAAGCATTTGTTTTGCATTTGAAAATCTACCAGTATGAAGTCTAGAATTGTATGTAGATGATATAGACGTGCATCTTTTAAAGCAAATGTTTGCTAATGAAGATATTTCGAAGCGTATAGTCAATAAAATTTACAAGGATGGCTATGTCATAAATAGTTACAAGTACATGGCATCTGGTACACATCCAACTTATTCTGAATCACAGATTCTTGTCTAGTTGACCCCAACGAAGCATGGGTCTAACGGGATCTAACGCAACTAGGACTGAAGAAAACAATTTACTGATCTAAACTTCACGCTCTACTGCAATATGCCCTGCCAGGACAATTAACATTGCCTACCTTACTGACGCTCCTGCCCTTAAGTCTATTTGCTGTTCCTCAAACACATCCTGTGCTTTTTAACTCCTACATGTTTGCCTGGGCCAGGCCTTCTCTCAAGTGAAACTCCACCTGTTCTCCATAAGAAATTTCTTCTTGGGCGGTGCCTCTGGCTCAGTGAGTAGGGTTCTGACCCCATATACTGAGGGTGGCGGGTTCAAACCCGGCCCTGGCCAAACTGCAACAAAAAATAGCCAGGTGTTGTGGCGAGTACCTGTGTCCAAGCTACTGGGGAGGCTGAGGCAAGAGAATTGCCGTGAGCCCAGGAGCTGGAAGTTGCTGTGAGCTGTGACAGTACATCATTCTACCCAGGGCAATAAGGTGAGACTCTGTCTCTATTAAAAAAAAAAAAAAAAATTCTTCTTATGAGCCACTTCCTCTGCAAAGAATCTTTGATTATCCAGTCAGAAATACCTCCTTCTTCTGAACTCACATAGCAATTATTGTCCTTTTATCTTTAACAGTGCTTTTACCCCATGCCAGATAGAAAAGTACTAGATAATCTCTTAAGGATGTTAAAGACAGAATCCCTGCCTTGGATAGAAAACTGCAATAGATAACTGAAAAGAACCTCTCCCACTCTGGGAGGGTATTGTTTAGTACACTGAGAGAGAATAACTGAGAACGGTGAGGTCTAGAACAGGTCTTCTCAAGGAGACCACAAGGATACACCTGCAGGGTCCTCTCCACGGTGACTCAGCTCTTGGGAATTTGTAAACTTAACTTCTTGAAACTTGGAAATTTTGAAATCCTGTAGTTCTGAAGGGGCAGGAATAGCATCTCC
>CAUYPK010096796.1:0-10506 GCA_963574355.1 Loris lydekkerianus
CCCAACTATACCACAAAACTATGGGGAAAGGACCAAGGAAGGGGAAGGAAGGGGAAGGGAGGGGGGAGGTTTGGGTGGAGGGAGGGTAATGGGTCAGGCCACATCTATGGTGCATATTTTTATCTATAATAAAAAATTAAAAAAAAAATTCTACAATACCTTGTTTCCCAGAAGGTTCCTCTGCACTTTGCTCAACACATCAGTGTGTTTCAAAAGTTGAAACTATTCTGGAGAGTACCTGTTTTGTTCGTTCATGTACCTTCCTGAGCACTCCTTGTGAGGGAACATTAATACATATGTGCCCTTCCTCAACATAAATCAATACCCATTCATCCCGGGTTGACTTACCTTGGTGAGGTCATACGACTCTGCATCACCTCATTGAGAATGGAAGTTTGCCTCTGCTCCACCATACATAACCGTCAGTATGCTCGTTGGAGGAAAAAGTTTCTTCTCCTCAGTAAAGCTTATAGAGCTACCTGGAATTGACTTTCACAATTTCCACAGTAATTCTTGCCAGAAGTTTTAGCTGCACTTCCCTTCTTTTCAACACTAGAGTGTGTTTCCAAAGCACAATCAATTCCAGAGAATAGTTGTATTGATCATGCATGCAACTCTCTGAAAAATTCCCACTGAGAAACAATGTGCCAACAGCCATGCAACTACGTGCAGGATCTCAGGGCAGGTACTCTGCCCCTTGTCTCCATATATAACCAGAAATATGCTTCATGGAGGCAAAAGCAGTTGCTTCTCCTCAATAACAATTACAGAGCTACATGCAAAAGAAATCTACAACATCCACAATACCATGCTTCCCAGACGTTTCATGTGCCCATTTCTTCTTATACACACTAAAGTATGTTTCCTGAGTGCAATCCATTCTGGAGAATACTTGTATTGATCGCATATGTAAGTCTCCATCTGAACATTCTTGCTGTGTGAACTTTGATGTACACAACGCCCTCAAAAAAGTAAGCCTGGGTCCATTCAATCATGTGCGTGTTTCAGTTAGATGAGCAGATTGCCACTGTTCCAGCTCTATCCAGCAGTATCTCACTGGAAGAAAAAAGGACTTTCATCTCTTTAGTAAGACCATTTATAGCTAATCGACAATGGGTGTTTTGTAAAGTACACAATAACTTGTTTCCCAAATGGTTCATCTGCACTGTCCTTATAAACACTTCAGCGTGTTTCTAAAGTGCAATCTGCTCCAGAGAATAGAATGTTGCCCCTTCTCCAGCTTAAAACTCAAGTATGCCGCTTCATGGGAAATGCAGGTTCTTTGCCTCTGTAAGGCCTAGACCTAACAGTGGAGGAAGCTTTCCATCTTCCACAACGCCTTGCATCCCAGAAGTTTCATCTGCCAGTTCCTTCTTATCAACACTTTAGCGTGTTTCCACAGTGCAATCTCTACCAGAGAATACTTGTATTGATCGCACATAGAGCTGTTTGAACACTCCTGGTGATGGAAGATGAGCCCCTAACCAAGGAAAGGCAGTGTGCCAACAGCCATGCAATTCCGGGCACGCACACAGTGAGACTAGAAGTTTGCCCACTGCTCCAGCATATAAGCGGCCGTGTACTTCGCACCTTTCTGCTAGTTTACATCCAGACAGCAATGCTCTCCTGGAAGATATACATTCCCACCTTGACTTTCTGCTAGTGCTTATCAAGACAGCGCTCCTCTCCCAGAAGACCTGAGTCTTCACATCACCCTTTTGCTAGTGTACATGCAGACAGCACTCCTTTCTTCGAGCAGGTGAGGACTCGGTTGCTGTGGGAGAGGAGTGCTGTCTAAATGTACACTAGCAGAGACTTGGGGTGAGAACGCCAGTGGTCTGAGAGAGGATTGCTGTCTGATTGCACACAAAGGGGAGGTGAGGTGTCAGGTGCTGTGGGAGAGGAGTATTTTCCAGATGCACACTAGCCTAAAGGACAATACCTCACTAGCTGTGAGGACTCGGGTGCGACGGGAAGGTGTGTTGCCAGGATGCTTGAGGCATCGAGTCCTCTGGGAGAAGAATGTTGTCTGGCACTCAAGTAGAAGGCAGAGGTGAGGACAAAGTAAGCCAATGGCCATGCAATCACTGCATCAGCTTATACACAGCAGTATCCAGTTGGGAGGAACAGCAGTTTCTTCTCTCAAGTAATGCTATTTACTGCTAACCATGTGTGCCTCTTTCAAAATTCCACAATACCTTGATTTCCGTAAGGTAACTCTGCATTTTGCTGATCAACACATCAGTGTGTTTCCAAAGCACAAAATATTCTGGAGAGTACTTGTAACTTCCTGAGCACTCCTAATGAGGAAACATTAATACACATGCGCCCTTCTCCAAGGTAAGTCAATACCCATTCAACTCCCGGGTTGGCTTTCCTTGGGGAGGGATTCATTTGACTACGTGCATCATCTCATTGAGAATGGAAGTTTGCCTCTGTTCCACCATATACAACCATCAATATGCTCGCTGGAGGAAAAACATTTTCTTCTCCTCAGTAAGGTTTATAAAGCTACCTGGAATAGACTTTCAGAATTTCCACCGTAATTCTTGCCAGAAGTTTTAGCTGCACTTCCCTTCTTATCAACACTAGAGTGTGTTTCCGAAGTGCAATCTATTACAGAAAATACTTGTATTGATCACGCATGTAACTCTCTGAAAAATTCACGCTGAGAAATAATGTGCCAAATAGCCATGCAACTACATGCATGATCTCAGAGCAGCTAGAAATCTGCCCCTTGTCCCCATATATAACCACCAGTATGCTTCATGGGGTCAAAAACAGTTCCCTCTCCTCAATAACAGTTATACAGCTACATGCTAAAGAAGTCTACAACATCCACAATACCACACTTCCCAGACGTTTCATGTGCACATTCTTTTCTATACACACTAGAGTGTGTTTCCAGAGTGCAGTCCGTTCTACAGAATACTTGTATTGATCGTACATGTAACTCTCCATCTGAACATTCCTGCTGTGCGAACTTTGATGTACACAACGCCCTCAAAAAAGTAAGCCAGGGTCCATTCAACTATGCGTGTTGGCAGTGAGACCAGCAGATTGCCACTGCACCAGGATTTCTCTGGCAGTATCTTGCTGGAAGGAAAAAGCACTTTCTTCTCTTCAGTAAGGCTATTTAGAGCTAACCATGAATGGGTGTTTTTTAAATTACACAATACCTTGTTTCCCGGACAGTTCATCTGTACTTTCGTTATAAATACTTCAGCATGTTTCTAAAGTGTAATCTGCTCTGGAGAATCGAACATTAACCCTGCTCCAGCTTCTAACTCAAGTATGCTGCTTGATGGGATAAGCAGGTTCTTCGCCTCTGTAAGGCCATTTGGAGGTAACAGAGAAGGACGTTTTCAAACTTTCACAATGCCTTGCGTCCCAGAAGTTTCATCAGCAAGTTCCTTCTTGTCAACACTTCAGCGTGTTTCTACAGTGCAATCAATTCCAGAGAATCGTGCATGTAACTCTCTGAAAAATTCCCGCTGAGAAATAATGTGCCAACAGCCACATTACAACTACATACAGGATCTCAGGGCGGATAATTTGCCCCTTGTCTCCGTACATAACCAGAAGGATGCTTCGCGGGAACAAAAGCAGTTGCTTCTCCTCAACAAGAATTATACAGCTATATGCAAAAAGATTCTGCAACATCCACAATACCACACTTCCCAGACGTTTCATGTGTGCATTCCTTCTTATACACACTTGAGTGTGTTTCCAAGTGCAATCCGTTCTAGAGAATACTTGCATTGATCGCACATGTAACTCTCCATCTGAACATTCCTGCTGCATGAACCTTGATGGACACAACGCCCTCCAAAAGGTAAGCCAGGGTCCATTCAACCATGTGCGTGTTTCAGTGAGATGAGCAGATTGCCACTGCTCCAGCTTCTATCTGGCAGTATCTTGCTGGAAGGAAAAAGCACTTTTGTCTCTTCAGTAACACCATTTAGAGGTAAGCGAGAATGGGTGTTTTGTAAATTACACAATACCGTGTTTCCCAGAAGACTAATCTGCACTTTCCTTATAAACACTTTAGCGTGTTTCTAAAGAGCAATCTGCTCCGGAGAATGAAATATTGTCCCTGCTCCAGCTTAAAACTCAAGTATGCTGCTTGATGGGAAATACAGGTTCTTTGCCTCTGTAAGGCCTGGAGCTAAGAGCGAAGGAAGTTTTCAAACTTCCACAAAAGCCTCGCATCCCAGAAGTTTTATCTGCCAGTTTCTTCTTATCAACACTTCAGCGTGTTTCCACGGTGCAATCTCTACTGGAGAATACATGTATTGATTACACATGGAGCTGTCTGAACACTCCTGGTAAGTGAACATGGGCCCCTAAACAAGGTTAGGCAGTGTGCCAACAGCCATGCAACCGCGGGCACAAACTCAGTGAGACTAGAACTTTGCCCACTGCTCCAGCTTATAAGCGGGAGTATGCTTCGCATCGGACACCTCATCTTCCCTTTCAGCTAGTTTACATCCAGCCAGCACTCCTCGCCCACAGGACGCAAGTCCTCACTTCGCTTTTCTGCTGTGCACATCCAGAGAGTACTTCTCTGGCAGAGGGAACCGAGAAATCAACTTTCTGCTAATGCACATCCAGCCAGCACTCCTCTCCAAGAAAGACTCAAGTCCTCACTTTGTCTTTCTGCTAGTGCACATCCAGACAGCACTACTCTCCCAGAGGAGAAGAGTCTTCACCTCGTCCTTCTGCTACTGCACATTCAGATAGCACTCCTCTCCCAGAGGGATACATGTCCTCACCTTGTCTTTCTGCTAGTGTACATCCAGACAGCACTCTTCTCCCAGAAGACACAGGACTCCTCACCTTGCCTTCCTGGAAGCACAGATGCAAATATTACTCCTCTCCCAGAGGACAAGAGTCCTCACTTTGACCTTCTGCTAGTGCACCAGCCAGCACTCTCTCCTAGAGGACATGAGTCCTCATCTCGCCTTTCTGCTAGAGTACATTCAGCCAGCACTCCTCACCCAGTGGACTCAAGCCCTGACCTGTCTTTTCTGCTAGTGTACATTCAGGTAGCGCTCCTCTCCCACAGTTCCTGAGTCCTCATGTGACCTTTATGCTGCTCTACATCCAGATAGCACTCCTTTCCTCTAGCCGGTGAGGACTCGGGTGCTGTGAGAGAGGAGAGTGTTATGGCACTCAAGCAGAAGGCAGATGTGAGGACAAAGGAAGCCAAGGGCCATGCAATCACTGTTCCGGCTTATATCTGGCAATATCTCATTAGGAGGAATAGCACTTTCTTCTCTGATGTAATGCTATTTAGCGCTAACCATGAATGCTTCTTTCAAAATTCCACAATACCTTGATTTCCAGAAGGTTCCTCTGCACTCTGCTCAACACATCAGTGTGTTTCCAAAGTGGAAACTATTCCAGAGAGTACCTGTTTTGTTCACTCATGTAAGTTCCTGAGTACACCTCATGAGGGAACATTAATACATATGCATGCTTCTTCAAGGCAAATGAATACCTATTCATCCCCGGGTTGACTTACCTTGGTGAGGGGAGGTCATTCGACTACGTGCATCATCTCATTGAGAATGGAAGTTTGCCTCTGGTCCACCATATATAACCATCGGTATGCTCGTTGGAGGAAAAACAGTTTCTTCTCCTCAGTAAGGCTTATAGAGCTACCCTGACTAGACTTTCACAATTTCTACAGTAATTCTTGCCAGAAGTTTTAGTTGCATTTCCCTTCTTATCAACACTAGAGTGTGTTTCCAAAGTGCAATCGATTCCAGAGAATACGTGTATTGATCGCGCATGTAACTCTCTGAAAAATTCCCACTGAGAAACAATGTGCCAACAGCCATGCAACTACGTGCAGGATCTCAGGGTGGATACTCTGCCCCTTGTCTCCGTATATAACCAGAAGTATGCTTCATGGAGGCAAAAGCAGTTGCTTCTCCTCAATAACAAGTATAGAGCTACATGCAAAAGAAAGTCTATAACATTCACAATACCACACTTCCCAGACGTTTCATGTGCCCATTCCTTCTTATACACACTAGAGTATGTTTCCTGAGTGCAATCCATTCTGGAGAATACTTGTATTGATCTCACATGTAAGTCTCCATCTGAACATTTTTGTTGTGTGAACTTTGATGTTCACGACGCCCTCAAAAATGTAAGCCTGGATCCATTCAATCATGTGCATGTTTCAGTTAGATG
Organism: Loris lydekkerianus; assembly: GCA_963574355.1. Classification (NCBI taxonomy): domain Eukaryota; kingdom Metazoa; phylum Chordata; class Mammalia; order Primates; family Lorisidae; genus Loris; species Loris lydekkerianus. The sequence continues at coordinate 6,205 of CAUYPK010096796.1, forward strand.
AGCAGATTGCCCCTGCTCCAGCTCTATCCAGCAGTATCTCCATGGAAGGAAAAAGCACTTTTGTCTCTTCAGTAAGACTATTTAGAGCTAACTGAGAATGGGTGTTTTGTAAATTACACAATAACTTGTTTCCCAGATGGTTCATCTGCACTTTCCTTATAAACACTTCAGCGTGTTTCTGAAGTGCAATCTGCTCCAGAGAATAGAATGTTGCTCCTTCTCCAGCTTAAAACTCAAGTATGCCGCTTCATGGGAAATGCAGGTTCTTTGCCTCTGTAAGGCCTAGACCTAACAGTGGAGGAAGTTTTCTATCTTCCACAACGCCTTGAATCCCAGAAATTTCATCTGCCAGTTCCTTCTTATCAACACTTTAGCGTGTTTCCACAGCGCAATCTCTACCAGAGAATACTTGTATTGATCGCACATGGAGCTGTCTGAACACTCCTGGTGATGGAAGATGAGCCCCTAACCAAGGAAAGGCAGTGTGCCAACAGCCATGCAACTCCGGGCACACACTCAGTGAGACTAGAAGTTTGCCCACTGCTCCAGCATATAAGCGGCCATGTACTTTGCACCTTACATCTCATCTCCCCTTTCTGCTAGTTTACATTCAGACAGCAATGCTCTCCTGGAGGATAGGCGTTCCCACCTCGACTTTCTGCTAGTGCTCATCAGGACAGCACTCCTCTCCCAGAAGACCCGAGCCCTCACATCACCCTTCTGCTAGTGTACCTGCAGACAGCACTCCTTTCTTCAAGGTGAGCACTCGGTTGCTGTAGGAGAGGAGTGCTGTCTAAATGTACACTAGCAGAGACTTGGGGTGAGGATGCCAGTGGTCTGAGAGAGGATTGCTGTCCGATTGCACACAAAGGGGAGGTGAGGTGTCGGGTGCTGTGGGAGAGGAGTATTTTCCGGATGCACACTAGCCTAAAGAACAATACCTCACTAGCTGTGAGGACTCGGGTGCGATGGGAAGGTGTGTTGTCAGGATGCTTGAGGCATCGAGTCCTCTGGGAGAAGAATGTTGTCTGGCACTCAGGTAGAAGGCAGAGGTGAGGACAAAGTAAGCCAATGGCCATGCAATCACTGCACCAGCTTATATACGACAGTATCCCATTGGGAGGAATAGCAGTTTCTTCTCTCAAGTAATGCTATTTAGGGCTAACCATGTGTGCCTCTTTCAAAATTCCACAAGACCTTGATTTGCAGAAGGTAACTCTGCACTTTGCTGATCAACACATCAGCGCATTTCCAAAGCACAAACTATTCCGGACACTACTTGTAACCTCCTGAGCACTCCTCATGAGGAAACATTAATACACATGCACCCTTCTCCAAGGTAAGTCAATACCCGTTCAACTCCCAGGTTGACTTTCCTTGGGTAGGGATTCATTTGACTACGTGCATCATGTCATTGAGAATGGATGTTTGCCTCTCTTCCACCATACACAACCATCAATATGCTCGTTGGAGGAAAAACATTTTCTTCTCCACCTGGAATAGACTTTCAGAATTTCCACCGTAATTCTTGCCAGAAGTTTTAGCTGCACTTCCCTTCTTATCAACACTAGAGTGTGTTTCCAAAGTGCACTCTATTACAGAAAATACTTGTATTGATCACACATGTAACTCTTTGAAAAATTCCCGCTGAGAAATAGTGTGCCAAATAGCCATGCAACTACATGCATGATCTCAGGGCAGCTAGTAATCTTCCCTTTGTTCCCATATATAACCACCAGTATGCTTCGTGGGGTCTAAAACAGTTCCTTCTCCTCAATAACAATTATACACAGCTATGTGCTAAAGAAGTCTACAACATCCACAATGCCACACTTCCCAGATGTTTCACGTGCACATTCTTTCTTATACACACTACAGTGTGTTTCCAGAGTGCAATCTGTTCTACAGAATACTTGTATTGATCGCACATGTAACTGTCCATTTGAACATTCCTGCTGTGCGAACTTTGATGTACACAACGCCCTCAAAAAAGTAAGCCAGGGTCCATTCAACTGTGCGTATTGGCAGTGAGACCAGCAGATTGCCACTGCACCAGGATCTCTCTGGCAGTATCTTGCTGGAAGGAAAAAGCACTTTCTTCTCTTCAGTAAGGCTATTTAGAGCTAACCATAAATGGGTGTTTTTTAAATTACACAATACCTTGTTTGCCAGACGGTTCATCTGTACTTTTGTTATAAATACTTCAGCATGTTTCTAAAGTGCAATCTGCTCTGGAGAATCGAACGTTGCCCCTGCTCCAGCTTCTAACTCAGTATGCTGCTTGATGGGATAAATAGGTTCTTCGCCTCTGTAAGGCCATTTGGAGGTAACAGAGAAGGATGTTTTCAAACTTTCACAATGCCTCGCGTCCCAGAAGTTTCATCAGCAAGTTCCTTCTTGTCAACACTTCAGCGTGTTTCTACAGTGTAATCACTCACAGAGAATTCATGTATTCATCGCGCATGGCACTGTCTGAACACTCCTGGTGAGGGAACATGAGCCCCTAACCAAGGTAAGGCAGTGTGCCAACAGCCATGTAATTTTGGGCACAAACTCAGTGAGACTAGAAGTTTGCCCCCTGCTCCAGCATATAACTGGCAGTGTGCTTCACACTCGACGCCTCATCTCCCTTTCCTGCTGGTTTACATCCAGTCAGCAATCCTCTCCCAGAGGATAGGAGTCCTCACCTTGACTTTCTGCTAGTGCACCTCAACTTTTAGTTAATGCACATCCAGACAGAAGTCTCCCAGAACACCCGAGTCCTCACCTCGCCCTTCTGCTAGTGCACATTCAGATAACACTCCTCTCCCAGAGGACAAGAGTCCTCACCTCGCCCTTCTGCTCCTGCACATTCAGACAGCACTCCTCTCCCAGAGGGACACGAGTCCTCACCTCACCTTTCCACTAGTGTACAACCAGAAAGCACTCCTCTCCCAGAGGACACGACTCCTCACCTTGCCTTCCTGGACATGCAGATGCAAACACCACTCCTCTCACAGAGGACACAAGTCTTCACCTTGCCTTTCTGCTAATGCACACTCAGACAGCACTCCTCTCCCAGAGGGACATGAGCCTTCACCTTGCCCTTCTGGTAGTGCACATCCAGCCAGCACTCTCTCCCAGAGGACATGAGTCTTTACTTTGCCTTTGTGCTAGAGTACATCCAGCTAGCACTTCTCTCCCAGTGGACTCAAGTCCTCACCTGTCTTTTTTGCTAGTGTACATTCAGCCAGCACTCCTTTCCCACAGTACCTGAGGCCTCATGTGGCCTTTCTGCTAGTGTACATCCAGATAACACTCCTTTCCTTGAGCAGGTGAGAACTCAGGTGCCATTGGGGAGAGTGTTGTCCTCGTGGAAACTATCTGAAAGGAGAAATGAGGCCTCGTGTGAATTGGGGGAGGAATGCTGTCTTAATTGCACACTAGCAGAAATGTGAGATGAGAATTTGGGTGCTGTGGGAAAGGAGTTTATTTCCAGATGCATACTAGCAGAAAGGAGTGGTGAGGACTCGGGTGCACTGGAAGGAGTGTAGTCTGGATGCTTGTGGTGTCGCGTCCTCTGGGAGAGGAGTGTTGTCTTGCACTCTAGCAGAAGGCAGATGTGAGGACAAAGTAAGCCAATGGCCATGCAATCACCACTCTAGCTTATATCCAGCAGTATTCCGTTGGGAGGAAGTAGCAGTTTGTCCTCTGAAGTAATGCTATTTAGTGCTAACCATAAATGCCTCTTTCAAAATTTCACAATACCTTGTTTCCCAGGTTACTCTCCACTTTGCTCAACACATCAGTGTGTTTCCTGAGTGCAATCTGTTCTGGAGAACACTTGTATTGATCACACATGTAACTCTCTGTCTGACCATTCCTGCTGAAGGAACCTTGATATACACAAGTCCCTCCAAAATGTAAGCCAGTGGCCATTCAACTATGTGCACGTTGGCAGTGAGATGACCAGATTGCCACTCCTCCAGCTTCTATCCTGCAGTATCTTGCTGGGAGAAAAAAGCACTTTCTTCTCTTCAGTAAGTCTATTTAGAGCTAACCGTGAATGGGTGTTTTGTAATTTACACAATAACTTGTTTCCCAGATGGTTCATCTGTACTTTCTTTACAAACCTTCAGCATGTTTCCAAAGTGCAATCTTCCAGAGAATAGAACTTTCCCCCTTCTCCAGCTTTTACCTCAAGTATGCCTCTTGCTGGGATAAGCAGGTTCTTCTCCTCTGTAATGCCATTTATTGCTATCAGTGAAAGAAGTTTTCAAACTTCCACAATGCCTTGCATCCCAGAAGTTTCATCTGCAGGTT